>NW_022045863.1:18143-35817 GCF_001654015.2 Drosophila navojoa | reverse complement strand
CAACAACAACAACGAGTAGAAGAAAAATAAAAATTAAAAGCCATAAAATGAAGGAAAAGTGGAAATTGAAATGTAATGCAGTCGCGTCGCAGTCGCCAGCGGCGTTCGTCTGCTGTCAGATGTTGCACGTTGCATGTGGCACGTTGCGCGTTGCTCTTTATCTGGTTGCCGTCTCGGCAGCTGCCCATGTTGACTTCATATTTGCTTCGTTGATTCGCGCATCATGCGCAATTTTATGTCAAACGTGGCGTATGCGTAATTTCTCATTTAGCCCCCCCTCGAGGTGCGTATGTGTGTATGTGTGTGTGCACTTTTTAAATGATTTTGCCTGAGCACTTTCAGCTCGAAAATGAGAAATTAAATTATTTGCTGCTAATGTCTAGAAAAGCGCGTGTAAGGGTTGTGAATGTGGGTGTAGAGGGAGCTGGAGTAGGGCTGGGGCTGGGGCTGCTTTCAGCGGAAATGATACAGCAAAAGAGCAAAGCGGCAGCAGCAGCCGGCAGCAGCCGGCACACGCCGGCCTGGCCAAAAAGCTGAAATGAAAACTAAAACTCATTTCTGCCAAATTAAACTGAAATGTGCCCCAGCTACAAATATGAGTTAAAAGCGAAACGCTCGGGCACATGTGTGCGTGGAGCGTAGAGCATGGAGCGTGTAGCGTTCGCATCTCAAATGTAAAATTAAAAGGCATTTCCGCAAAATGTCAGCGTCATATTGTAAAACATGAGTATTTAATTAGAAAATACTTTCAGGCTGACTCACAGCGACAGCAGGCGGCAGGCAGCAGCCAGGACCTGCACAGTTTCCTCTCCCACTCTCTGTCTCACTCCCTCTCTCTCACTCTCTCGCTCTTTGCCTGTCGATGTGTGTATGTGCTGCTAATGAATTTCGCCAGTGCACAAGCTTGTGCTTTTTAACAACTTAACATAGTCGCATATGTTGTACAAAATACCTTTTTCCTTAGAGTGCAAAGCGGCGAATGGCGAGCATAGCTCTTCAGCACGGCTGGCTGGGCCAGGGAGGGGCGCCGGGGCGGAGGCATCGCGACGACGCGCAACAGCTGAAAACTTTGCATGTATGCCGCATATTAGCAGCGAACAAGCAAACTAGCGCCAACTACGACAACCTGGAGCGAACGAGTGCGAGCCATGAAGTGGGCGGGCAGGCGGCACCAAATGTGTTGCCTTAAATTGCCAACAACAACAACAGGAGCAGCAGCAGCAACAACTGAAAACAACGACTGTGCTAATGGCCACGCATTATTCAAAGTCTCGTTCTCAGAATGTCGGAGGGATAAGCAGTGGGTGGGCGGGGAGTGGTAGCTGGTGCGGGTGCGGGTGCGGGTGGTTAGGTTAGATTGGGCGCTGGGAGTGAGAGCAACAACTCTGTAGTTGTCCAGTGGGCATGTCAAAACTCATTTGCCGTTAACGAGCAGCTATTGTGCTTATAAAAGGATTATTTACAAATCACTGACTTTCAAAAATTGTCAACTGCAGGGCAAATGCCAGCGCTCACCCACCCACCCACAGTCCGGAGACCGGCAGAGCCGCTGGCAAATGCTTTGATCTACAATTTATGAAATTAACCCTTAAGTGGTGCCTGCCGGCAGCTGCTGCCTCTGCTGCTGCTCCTGCTGCTGCTCCTGCTGCCTCTGCTGCTGTTGATTTCCTGACAGAGACATCAACATTTCAGTGAATGCTTCACTTCAAGTTGATTTCTTTTAGCTGATTACGCGCCAGCACAACGGAAACAGGATGCAGTGCCACTGATTGTTATGAATACACTATGCTACAAGAGTGGTGGGGCTGCGTGTAAATGGACTTGCATTCCATTTGGCTGACATGCTCAAAGACCTTAATGCTTTAAGCCGTTTAAAGAGCTTGCTGACTTGGCTGACACTCCAAGTGTGTGAGGGAGAGGGAGAGTGGGAGAGGGCCAGCTACACACTGACTGGCCCTTAATTGATACCTTTGTTTGCATTGCGGTCACTCTAATTGGTGTTTGCATGCGGCTTGAAGTCTTGTGTAAATACGGGCTGACCAGACAGACGTTGCTTCTTTGTAATTTTGCGTGCGTTCTGTTTGCTCATTAAACGCTTGCAGCCAACAACCGAAACAACCAAAGCAACAACAACAACAACAACAACAACAGCAGCAGCAAGCAGATGAAGCAAGAACAAGAACAAGAAAAGCAATGTCATCAATTAGCAGTTGGCCGTCGTTGCTCGTCGAATGCCAAGTTTGCGCAAAAAATTGACAGGCTTGAGCGAATCTTGTGGCATTGCGGCACCTAATGAGCAAATGTGAAGCCGCTCTCTCACACATACAAGCATATGACACGCCTACACGCCCAGCCACACACCCACTCGCCCACTCGCCCACTGCTTAGTGGCACTTACAAGCGCACGTCAAAAGTTATTAGCCTCAGCTCAAATAATTTGTGTTGTGCCAAGAAAGCTGATTACTAAATACATAGTACAACGCATAAACAAAGTCATTTTGGCCAGCAATAACAAAATTCGTTGCCAAAAAAAAGTTTTTGACTGCTCCTGCTCCTGCTGCTGCTGTTCTTGCTCCTGCTGCTGCTGTTGCTGCTGCTGCTGTCATTGCCAAATCCTAGCACGAGCTGGCGTTCCTTACATATATATATATATAAAGATATGTGCATGTCTATCTATCTGTATATATATAGAGTTCCTGCTTCGATTTCTTGTCGATATCTCAGCGCTGTTGGCAACATATTCCTGCCTCATAAGTAGACAACTTTTGCAGCTGTCCTGTCAGAGACGTGAGGGCGTTAAACTCATGCATCACTTTAGCCTTTATCCCATCCGCTGCTATGCTTAACTAACTGCTATACATATAAGCATGTGTGTGTGTGTGTCGCACATTTCTTTCTCCTCTTCTTCTTCTTCGTTTTCTTTGGCTGAGTGCGTCTTTGTGGGATGTGTGTCAAGAGTTGCTAAGAGCTGGAACGCGCTGCTGTCGAAGCATTGAAAATAAATTTATAACGTATACGTCATGTGGGCTTCGCGCAGTTTTGCAGTTTATTGCATTTGTCGCTGGCATTGCAGAACTTCAATAAATTATTTTATTGCGACAGTTATTTTGCTTCCCCAGAAGATGTTGCTGAACGTACTCGCACACCCACCCACACACACACACACACGAATATATAGATAGATATTTATATGTATCTTTGTTGCTTTTTGAAGCTATTTGCTGTCATTTCGCATTGGCTTGCTTTGGCAGCAAATTGCAAATGACTTTATGAATTTTTTCCTCTGCCACTCGATGACGAACCGACAAGCCGAGAAAAGGCAATACACATGCCATCTATACATATATAGAATATATGTATATATTTATACATGCACTGTATAATAAGCTATGAAATTGATTCTCTGCCCCGCATAAACTTTGGAATTACATAATAAATTTGTGCAGAATGCATAATGAAGATTACAGTTACTCGGCCATATAGAAACGATGTGACTATCGCAATGAATACGCATTTGGGATGCTCGAGAGTCTATAATCAAGCACTTAAATCCGGGG
This sequence comes from Drosophila navojoa, assembly GCF_001654015.2. Next base: position 32,260 of record NW_022045863.1, on the reverse strand, counting down.
CAGGCAGTAAACCCCAGCCCAGAGCCCCATTTACGTAATGTTCGGCTTTAAGAATCCGTGCAACAACAATGTTAACGGTGTATTTGGCCTCGCTTGTGGCAGCACCCGCCCGGTATAAAATCAAGCACTTGGTTAGCCCATCAAAACTTGACACTTTTCTGGCGTCCTTAATAAAAAAGTCAAACAGTCAAGCGGCAATAGACGACAAGCGACAGCCGACAGCCGGCAACACCTTTTGGCGCCTGAAGCGCTTAATGTTAAAATTACCTGGGCAGGGGACACAAAGGAAAAGAAGAAGCAAAAAAAAAGGGAAAGCAACTGCGAGGCTAGAAATGAAAAAGGCTGCGGCGCGAGACGCCAACGGGCAATAAGTAGCAAAAATTACGCTAAACGCAGCAATTTCCTGGTAAATTGCACAACACACACACACACACACACACACCTGCACACACACACATACAGCTGCAGGTGTGCTGGCAGCGGCATAAAATTCAAGCAACTATAAATAAGGCATAAAACACAGAGGCGCAAACATTTTATAATGCGCAGCGTGTCGCAAGCTCAGGAGCTGCTGGGGTGGGGTGGGCTGCGGGGGCGTGGCAGACAGCCTGTCAATTTCCTGCAGCAGCAGCAGCAGCAGCCGCGCACGCATATGAGAGGCAGCGTGAGAATTTTAATGCGTGTCATATTTGATTGATGCCAGCTCTCGAGCTCTGGCAACAATGTCAAGAGTTCAGCTCCTGCCGGCCGCCCCCTGCAGGTATGCAATGGGCGTGCCAACTGTGCGTGGGGCCAATTTCATGTCCTTGGATAAAAATCATTTGCTTGTCACTGCGAGTTGCTCTCTCTCTGTGTGTGTGTGTGTGTGTGAGTGCGTGGCTGTTTATTGTGTGCATGTTGCGTAATTTAACGTCGCTTCTTGCTTAACAATTTTATTGGTTTCACTCTGTCTCTCTCCGTCTCTCCCTCTCTCCCTCTCGCTCTCTCTCGCACTGCCGGAGGAAGTTTGGGCTACGCAATTTACTGCCACTAGGCAACTGCCTGCCAAGCTGTAAATATTTGCACACACACACACACACACACGCACAGCAGCAGGCCGGGGGTGCTTTTTACAGCTGTGTCGAGACTAACACACACACACACACACACACACACACACTTTGGCAAGTGTGTGCCATAATTTATGCCAAGACAAACGATGTGTGTCTGGTGGCAGGAGTTGCAGGGAGCGTAAGTGCATTAGGCGAACGCTTTTAGTGCCCTAAGGGGAACGCCGACTTAATAATTTGCGCGAATTGGCGTCAAGCGGCAAACTAATTTGAGTTAAGCGCATTGTACATACACCCACACACACACACACAAGTATTGTTTGCTATAAACTCTGCCCCACAGCTAAACCATTCATGCAACATATAAATATTTAAGCACTAACCCCTGCCTGGTCCACTAACCGAGCCTAACAATTATTTAGCATTATTATTAAGCAGCTAGCACTGCCCCAGACCATGCTCATCGCACCCAGCGCCAACATCAATAACCATCATTAACCAGCTCATAATAATCGCTAATCGTAAATCGTAAATCGCTAATCGCTAATCGTTAATCGCTAATCGTTAATCGTAGTTCCCGTTATCTTCTCGAGTAACTGCATCAACCCAACCCGAGCTGCACCACTTTGCATTTTATACTCCACATACGAAATTAATACATGTACATGATTATATAGACATGATTATGCAGATCATGTTTAGCTGTCACACCCACCACTGTCCACTGTCCAACGCCCACTAGTCCACTCGTCCACCAACCCATGCTGGCCACGTTTATGTAACTTTCATTTTGGTGCTGTTTTGCTGTTTGCTTGCAGGATGGACAACGCGGCCATTTAGAGGGTCTTGCATCCGTCTATTGTGAATTGTTAATGGCTCCCTTTGGGGATATTTTAAGTGCTTTAGAAAATGCTAGACAAGCAGCATGGGCGGAGCGCAGTCCGCTCCATCCCGCCGGCGGCAGCAGCGGCGGCGCCAGCGGCAGCGGTGGCAGCGGCCTCAGCGGCAGCGCCGGCGGCAGCGGCAGCGCTACCGTCGGCGGCATGCAACATCGCCAGCAGCACGGCCATCGCGGTCACTCAGCGCACGGCGCCGGCCTGCCAAATAGTCATAGTCAGCCCATTTATGTGCCAGGAAAGTACTCGGTATGTATGCCAACACCAACAACAACAACAACTACTACTACTGCAAATAATAACAACAACAACAATAAAGACTGGGCCAGCATTGACAACAAATTATTTGCTTAAAATATTTACAGAAAAGGCTAAAAAACAAACATAAATAAATCTATAAACATTTTATTGATGTTGGCGTTGATTTGGCAAATAGTTAAAAAAAAATACAAGATAAATAAATATGAGCAAATGAAATTATGCTACAAATAAATTATGCAAACCGAAAGAAATGTGAAAAAATGTTAAATGATTTTTGTAAATATTTGTGAATTTGTGTTGTTTTACGTTTTGCTTTGCCTCTGCCGCATGCTGCACGCGCACACGGATTGAATACTTTAGCATTTGATTAACCAACTCGCTCTCTCTCTCTCTCTCTCTCTCTATTTATGTTGGCCTTTTATAGCCCTCCAGCTGCTTGTCGGACAAGGAGGAGGACGAGATCTACGGCTTTGGCTATGGCGTCTTTGCGCCGCGAGTGGCACGCGGCGGCTTGACACAGCAGCAGCAGCTGTTGCAGCAGCAGACACTGCAAACGCAGCACAGCATACAGCAGCAACAGTTGCAGCACCAGCACCAGCAGCAACAACTACCAATTGTGCCAGGCCAACAGGCGGCTGGACAGCCCGGCGTTGGACCACAACAGCATCAGACACTCCCGCCAAACGCAGCGCACCTGAACTTTGTGCAGCAAAAGTGAGTACAAATAGTGTGGGAGAGGGAGGGGGAGAGAGGGGAAAGCTTTCTCCGAGAAGAACAGTTTGGTAATGTCGTTTCTCTCTCTCTCTGTGCTTACAGCTGCCTGAGTCCACGTTCCGCATACTTCTACGAGTTCCCACCGACTGCAGGTGAGTTCGGTTACAGTTAGGATTAACAATTTAGCAACTCCCCATTCAATTTCTGCTCCTGCTCCTGCACAGAGGGACGCGAGACAAAGAAGCGCACGACTCTGGCGCGGCTGCTGAAAGGCTTGAAAACTGTCAATCGAAGGGATCGCAACAATCAACAAAATGGCGCACAAGCCAGGGTAAGTTAACAATACGAACACACACACACACACACATTTATATGTTTGTATATGTATAAGCCATGCTCTGCTATGTAAAACTTGTACAAGTGGAAGTCATTTTCGTAGCTCGGTTTTATGACCGCAAGCAAATTGTTTGTCCTTTTGCCTTTCATTTAAATCAACTGCGGTAATTCTTTCAATTTATTTGGCCCGAGCTTCCTTCTGGCCCGCTGTAGTCCTTCGTACATTTCATAATATTTCGCTTTGTAACAATTCCTTTGCGCGCCTTCCCCCGCCCACTCGTGCGCCGCCCACATCGACATCGCTTGTCGTTTTATGACTGCGTCTTGGCTGATGCTGCTGTACTTAATCTTGGCCCTGGGGACATGTAAATTTTTATGCGCGCCGAGAAATCCCGCGCCAGCCGAAACGGTTAAAAATGTGCCCGCCGATGCTGCTGCTGCTGCTCCTGTTTGACGGCTCCAGTTGCTTCAGCTGCTCCCACGACTCCTGCTGCTCCTGCTGCTGCTGCTGTTATGCCTGCCGGGTATGTCTACATTGGCACTTCTTTCTTGACTATGGCATAATGTGCCGTGCCCTGCCCTGCTCTGCTGTGTAGTCGGTTTATCTGCGCGCGTCCTTTCCACAAAGGACATATTCAGGCGCCGAGCGCCTTTGATTAGAGCCCAGCCACCTTAGACGCGCGGCTGCCACTATTCCTGCAGAAAGGGGAGCAGGAGCCCACGCCGGCCCGGGCTGGCAATGAAACTGTGGCCAAAGATAACGCAGCCGTAGCAGGACGTCCTCGTCGTCGCTCATAAATAAGCAAGGACATGCATAAATTTTTCAAAAGCTACGAGCGCAACAGAAAAAATAAATATAAATATACAAAAAAAGGGAAAAACGGGAAAGAAAAGCAAAGGAGAAAGCGGAATAAATAAAAGAAGCTGCCAGCTGAAAATAAATAATAAAGCGAATGAGTGAACTGAAGAAGTGAAGAAGTGAACGGGCCCGAATGGCAGCCGAGGGCGGGCAGCGGAGCGCTGCAGCAAATAAGCGCCGGAAATGACTAAGGATATGCGCCTAAGTAGCAGCATCCTTCCACACAAAAAGCTGCCTTTCAAAATATAATTAAACAGCACTCACCTGGCCGTGGCCCATGTGTTTTAGCCGGCAAGGCAAGGCACGGCAAGGCAAGGCCCCGCCCAGCTGATTTGGTATTTATGATAAGAAAACAAACGCATTAGATGGCCAAGAGCAGACGAGGGCTGAAGTGGGCGTGCTGCTGCTGCTGCTGCCTTGAATTGGCCGTGTAGGGGTCACACACACACACACACACACACACACACACTGGCACACACAGAAGCGAGAGAGCTCTCAACACTTGGGTCGCGACCCTCGTTGCCCCGACTCGTTATTAATTAAAAATTAAAGCCCGGCTGAAAGGTGTGAAATACAAAATGGCGTCGTTATGGCGATAAAGCACGTGGCGCCCGCACACTGATTTATGAGTCTCTTTGCCCGGGTCATCCCGAGCTGTGGCCCCCCGTTCGCCTCCGCTCGCCCAAGCGCCGGCCTAGCGAGCCTTGTGCATATTTTAAGGCCAACTGCCTTGAAGTCAGAGTCAATAAGCCGAGAGTGGCAAACTTTCAAACAAAATTCTAAATTGAAAATTATAAATTGAAATTTTGCAAAATCACACAAAGTAAAAAAAAAGAGGAAAATTGAATTTTGTAATTGATATCGATAACCTTTGCGTTCCTTTGCAGGCGGCCAACGATCGTCTGAGACACTTCCAGATGATAAACGGCGGAGCGGGCGCGCCGCAGCAGAGCTTCGAGGAGACAATCCACAGGGTAAGTGAGTGAGTGAGTGAGTGAGTGAGTGTGGAGCCGAGCACGGCGCGTATACTTAATAAATATGTATGGAACTGCCGCAGCAGCTGCCGTTGCATAAATATTTATGCAGTGCAACGCATTTGGCAGCAGCTGCCACAGCAAACAAAATTACTTCAAAAACTGTTTGCAACAACAGCAGCAACAACAGCAACAGCAACAACAATAAGAAAGTTGCAGCACCTACTTATGCCACACCCACCCAGTGGCAGTTGCCCACTTGCTGGCATTGCATTTGCAATGTAATTTCAACACGAAAGCTGCAACCGTTGCTGGCGAGCACGTTTACGTTCCCGTTTACCTGCTGCAGCACGGCGCAGCTCGGCAAGTAGATGCATGCAACATTTAAAAGTTCATTGCCGTCAACATTCATTATTAATGACAGCGCGAGCAGCAACCAAAAACAAGCAGCAAAATGCAATCAACGACGACAACAAACAGACAGCAGCAACAGCAACAGCAACAGTTGCAGCTGCAGCGTGGCAACAGCAACATGACAGTTGCAGCGGCAAGCACTGCATAATGCATGCGGCAACGCCCACCAGCGCGCCACACCACGCCCAGCCGTGTGGCAGTGCACGCATGTTTTTCGCACCCGCCGGAGGAAACTTGAGGCCAGAGCCGAAAAGCAAACTTTAAAGTTTTGCAATGTTCTTGTTGTTGCTGTTGCTATGAACTTGTCTTTTGAATAAACTGTAGGGCACTTAAGAATAAATAAATATACTGTTATTTCAATAATGCTCTCAACTGTTTTCTGTTTCATTCTCGCCAGCTAAAAGTCCAAGAGGCCATGCGCAAGAAGGAGAAGTTTCAACGTGAGCACGAAGAGGTAAGCGAACTGCTAATGGAAATTGCAAATTTCGAAATTGTTTTGCGCAAATTGATGTAAATGAAAATATTTTTGGCAATGCTTATACGCACATACGTGGGGCTGTCTCATGCCGTTTGATTAAAATTGCATGAATCATGCTGAAATATTGTCAATCAATTTGCTAGCCGAATTCCAATTTGTTGCAATTGCAAACAATAAAATTGCAATTGTAAACCAGAAATAAATCAAGCATAAGCGAGAGACTACACACACATACACATAAAATATATATAAATATATATCTAGAGAGAGAGAGAGAGATAGAGAGAGTTTACGCAAAATAAATAAATAAACAAAAACATAAGGCAATCCTGATTGTTGCTGCTGTTGTTGTTGTTGTTGCTGTTGCTGTTTGTGCTTAGGCCCAACAACATTTTGTTTGCCTAAATAAAACATCAACAGCTGCTGGAAAATTAAAATCCATATCCATGCCATTTACCTCGACTATTTGCCGTCCCACAAAACAGTTTAGCTGCCACGCCCACACAACATATCATGCATATTTAAATGCTGGACAATCTCTTAAATTTGTAGTCTCAATTTTGGAAAAGCTAGCAAAACATTTCTTCCCTCCTCTAAAAAAAAAAAGCAATTATTTTGCAGAAGCAGAAAGATGGGCGAGGGGAGGGGGCGAGGCTCTTGGCGTTTAGCAAAACAAATGTTGGAAAACATGCAGAGCAGACGCAAATGTTCATTTAGTTGCACACACACACACTCACACATACGTGTATTCACACTTAAGTACAAGCACACAAAAGACAACAACAACAACAAAAACAATGAACTGTTACGTGGCAAATGATAAACTTTTTGTCTGTCATAAAAATTATTTTTCCACATTTTATCAAATTTTACACAGCTCCAAAGGTAGCACACTAATTGTCTGTGTGTGAGTGTGTAATGTGTGTAATAAATGGGCGTGGCTGAAGTTGGGAAAACACTGTTTGACATGCCAAAAGGTGCCTGGCCAAACAATATAAATAAAATATATATGAAAAGCTGCTTTGACTTTAGAGCAGAAATAATTGGGCGAAAAATGAGCTGTAATTATATCACAAAATAGAATAGACTAAAAGCAAATTAAACAGACTAAAGCAGAGTCAAATGGAGTGAAATTAAATGCCAGAGAATGAAAGAGAATATAAGGAAATTAACTATAGAACATGGAATAGGAGAATAATGAAGGCATAAAAAGGAAAAGAAATCGTAAATGTGAAGAAATCAGCTAGATATGAAATAGAATATGAGAAAAGTGAAGGAGAATAACGAATAAATGGAAGATGGAAGAGACTAGCAGGAGTATAGATAGAGAGGCAGATAGTATATAGGCATAGAAGTAAAAAAAAAAAAAGGAAGATATTAAAGGGTCTGGCTATATTGAAAGCTAATCATGCACAAGGAAGGAGAGAGAGAGAGAGCAGCAATAGAAATTCATCAGTAATGTAATTTCCAAAAGAACTCTGTCACTATGATGTATGTATATAAATGCATTGCTACAAATGAAGCAAACTTTTATAAACGGAAATTGTCAAAGCATTGGGAATCACCTGCTTCACCTGCAACAGTTCGAATCAGTTCACACTGGTTTAGTCGCACAGATTTGTGCCTGATGAAAATATCTGCTGGCTGCCGTGCGATCCACTTGCCTTTATGTGATTTGCCAATCGAAACTCTGCCTCTCTGACATACATAGAGCAGCAGGCAAACCCAGTTAATTATGGAGAGCTCAGTTATCGGCAGCGACGACGCAGCAGCAGCAGCACATATTCCATTTCGTTTGGCTAAGCTGAAAAAGTCCTCTGAAATGCTGTTGCTCTAGCTATTTGAACTGAAAATGCATAATTCTTGCAAACTGAGTGAGATAGAGAGAGAGAGAGAGTGTGAGAGAGGGAGATAGCATGTGGCATGCGTTGCTGCACGACAATTTGTCTGTTTGCATGTCGACGACGTGTCCGCCTAAGCAAAGGCAATAATTTTTGTGCATAAATGAAAAGCACACACACTCGCACACACACACGCGCACACACTGGCAGAGTGGTTGCTGCTGCTGCTGCTGTTGTAGTTGCTGCTTAACTTGTGCAAACAACTTGCTGTTTGTCTAATTGTAATTGCTGTTTTTGTTGCCAGTGCCTGAGCCAGAGCCTGAGCCTGTGTCCGGACCTGGTGCTTCATCTCCGCTGCTTATTTTCCATTTCGGCCTTCTCAAGCGCCAAGAGCTGGCACAACAAATAGAAAGAGCGAGCAAGCAATGTGAATGGGAAAATAAAAGAAATTGTCCCCTGCTTATGAAATATTTATAATAAAACAGAGCAGCAGAGATAGCCGAACGACTCGACCCATGACGGCAGGCAACTCGACCAAAAGCAAATGTTTGCTGGCCAATAATTTGTGCCAACAATCGGGCAGTCAATTAAGCACGGCTCTAGACCAATGTGATTAGCCCAAGGCAACATGCACAAGTTCGGCCACATAAATTTGCAAATTGCTGTGGCAGCCGAGCTCTGCCCGGCAATTGTTGCCTGCTCCTGCTCCTGCTGCTGTTGCTGCTGCTGCTGCTGCTGCCATTTAAATGCATTTTTAATGTAGCTGCCCCGAAAAAGCTTTTAGCTAATTTTTACACTAGTTTCTGATGTTGCGCTGTATCCATTTCTAGCTGCTCTGGCCTGGCCCTGGCATCCTTCTCGCACTAACACTAACACACACACACACATATACATACACCCAGATATATCTTGTTTTTAAATTAGTATGCAGCACATATTGCGCTATTATGTTGCAGGACATTCAAGCAGCATTTCAGTTGTGCTCTCTCTCTCTCTCTCTCTCTCTCTCTCTCTCTGTCTCTCTTGAAAATTGTTTTAGTTTTCAAATGGAATTTTGTAATTTTAACGCCTCTGCAGCTCTGCAGAGTAAAAGAAGTGGCTAAAGTCAGCCAGGCTGACGAATAAGCTGAAACTTCATCGCCTGCCCCTGCTCTGAGTACGTCTCGCCTCTCCTTTATAGTCGCCGAGTCACAGTCACGTGCCGGCATACAGCAGACAGACCGAGCTCCACTTTCAGCTTATACATGTATATATATAAATTACTTGGCTCATAGAGTGCACTCATTTGTGCCTAAAACGGGGCTTAGGCAAGGGCTCTGGAGCATTCAGTCAAATAAGTCGCAAGTCGCTTATTGTGAGTCTGAGAGTCTGAAGTATTTGAATTTACATTTTCTCTACTTATTTCGTATTAATTATCTATGAATTTGTTTTGCAGATCTTGCGGGACATACGGCAGGGCCTGCTGCAGATGAGTCGAGGCGAGGGGCGAGCGGGTAAGTTCACATCCGGCTGCTGCGAAATAAATATCTCAATTTAGGCGACCCGGACGACTTGCACTCGACAATCTGGTTAGATGAGTGGGCGTGGCAGCGTCTGGCGAGCGTCACATGCATAAGCGAGCATAAAATCTTATGTCCGTTTCCGGCACCAGCAACAACAACAGCAACAGCAACAGCAACAACTCGCAACTGCGCCACTTGCAACTGTGCAACTTTCTGTGTGCAGCACATGTGGAAAATGGCATTCAAGTGTGTGTGTGTGTGCGAGTGTGTGCGTGTGTGTGCAACGTTGCGTATAATATGATATCATGTTGCCGTTGCACATCATTTCGGCCTGGCAAAAGTTTAGAGCACCGCCTCCAAAGGCCATTTATATGTACCAGACTGTGCCTCGCCCTCTCTCTTCCTCTGTCTCCCCCTCTCGCTCTATCTTGATGGCACTCTAACACCTCGCAGTCTATCCCTTTGCAGATGATACGTACATGTACGACGAGGCGCTGCGCAACGGCCCCGGCACCGTTGGCCAGGGTGGTGCGCATTATGCGGTCAGTGCGCTGCACCACCAAGGTCACTGGTACGACGAGCCGCCCTACGAGAGCGATCCCGATGATTTTCTTATGGCCGGACTTAATTGTGGACCAGCTGCTACCATACAGGTAAGTCTATCAGTGTGTGTGTGTGTGTGAGTGTATACGTGTGTGTGTCTGTGTGTGCAGCTGCTTGAGCTGTGATTTATGAGCGCGGTTTACCAAACACTTGCACGCCCACTTCACGCCGAGCGCACAGCGCGGCTCAGCTAAGCACATTGGCTGGCTGGGATAACTCCGGGCAATTCTCCGGCTGCAACAATGTCGCCGGAGCCATGCAATCGGGTTTTCAGCTTTCGATTTATGCAGCACATTCGTCTTTGCTGTTAATCCTGGCTGAGACGCAGCGCACGCCTCGTTGGCTGCTTTGATTTCTCAGCGGATGCCAAGCACTTCCGCATGCCCTCGGCTTCTCTCCACCCTCCCCTGCTCCCTCTCTCGCTCTCTTTTCTTATCCTTTCTTCTTTTTATTTGCTTTATTAAATTATACGCTGAATATATTTTGCCTGCGCATTGATTTCCAACTTCGATTTGTATGTTCTTTGGCATTTTCGCTTCCACTCGAAGGCAGCGCCAGTGCAAGTCGAACTTCAACTTACTTTACTTTTTATTGACAGTCAAAAAGTGCATAATTCTTGTTGACTTGTTCAACCCGGCGACGACGTCTTGAGACTTTTCCTCAGGCTTTGCATAAAATTTACTTTTTTTTCTTCTTCTTCTATTTGCCTTGTGTTATGCACAGTGGTAGTTGCGCTTTTATTGCTGCGCCTAAGAGGGGGGAGGGTGGTGCAGAGTAGCATGGGGCAGTGGGTTCGCTTTTGGGGCAGAAATTTTGTTTTCTTAGTCAATTGAAAATCACTCAGTGGCGAGGAGGTTGTCGATATGCTTGAGCCGCCGCCCTTTGTGCCCTTTCAATTTCAGTTTTCGCTTTGATGTGGCAATACGTAAAGCGGCTACAATAACAACAACAATAACAACAACAACAGCAGCGCGGCCACAAAATTTGTTTAGTAAAAAAGTTTTTTTTTGCGGTTTGCGCAGCACTTTAGACGAGCCTCTCTGCAAAAATGTGAAGCGCACAATTGTCCCTATGCGCTGTTGTTGCTGTATTTGGGCAGCCAACCGCAACTTTGGCCAATGCTAATGGATACTCGAAAAAAAAAATGAAAAAGAAAAGTAGAATGGTCAATACAGGGCATTAGCATTCGAGCATACGCTTTGACTCTCTGCCCCACCACCCACCGCAGCAAGGCCGGTGGCATGCCAAAAAGTATGCAACAAATTCATTATCTATGCCCCTCGCCAATGCCAGCTTGCAACTTTACTGTTTGATGAGCTGCTGCCGTCATGAAGTATGCAGCAACAGCAAATCTACATGCTACAAAACTTTGCAATTTACATGTCCGAACTGAAAGTTGCTGTAATTGAGAAGAGCGTGCCACCTCTCTCACTCTCCCTCTCTCACTCTCCCCCTCTCTCTGTGTTGGTTTTTGCCCCAAATGTAAAGCAACAACTTTGCAATTTCCGCTGCGTTCGAATAAACTAAATTTAAAATTCCAAGCTGAATAAAAAGCAAACAGCAACAACTACAGCAAATCACAGCTAAAACAACAATAGCAACAACAACAACAGCAGCAGCAGCAACAGCCACTGAAGCAACAGCCACAAGGGCCCAAAGTAAACTCTACTTTAGGAGCACGCAACACGCGGCGCATAAACTTTTATAACTTTGTTAATTTTTCATAATTTGTTGTTGTTGTTGCTGTTGTTGCTGCTGCTGCGGCGGCGGCTGTTGCTGCAACAAATTCTACTTGAGTGCTAATCCAAATGTTTTGCTTACCTTAACCATAACTCTATCTCTCTCTCTCTCTCACACACACACACAACTTACAACTCTCTTTCTTTCTTTTCGTTTTTAGGGTGGCCGCGTGCGCTTCTCAAACAACCGCGAGAGCACGGGCGTAATTTCATTAAGATCCGCCGGAGATATTTCACTGCCGCAACGCGGACCGCCGCGTCGAGGGCTTATCGTGCCACAGCAGCCGCCAAATCCGCCGACAATAATACCGTTAACGCATGCCAGGTGAGTGTCCAAAGTGGGTAGAGGAGGAAGGGGCGGTGCTCACTGGCCAATTGCCATTATTATTTGTGGAGCCAAGGGCAAAGCATTAATAATACAGAAGGCCCAGAAAATAAATATATATATAGAGAATAAAAATATATGTATATACGTATATATATATTTATCTGTTTAGTATATAAGTATGTGAAGATGAATGGCGGGGCATTTATCTGTTAATGTATATCTGGCAATTGCTGGGTGGCCCGCCGGCAACCCTTTGACCACTTCAAAGCGCCAAAGGGGGGCAAACCCACTCAAGTACAAAATGTGCCACAAATGTGTGCACTGTGGCATGAAAAGGCCAAGCATTTAGCCTGGCAAACAACCCAACACTAATAGCTGACCAAACCAAACCGAACTGAACTGAACTGAACTGAGCCCCAGACCGTTCCAAGCCAAAATCGAATCGAATCGAATCGAATCGAATGGAATCGCAGCAAAGCAAAGCAAAGCAATCAAGCAGCTCAATTGACGCACCATTTCAGCCACACCCACCGCCCACCGGCCGCCCGTTCCACACTGAATGCTTGAATTTATTTGTCAATGCGAAAAGGTGCGCAAAAGGATTGACCCGGCCAACATGCCACACACACACACACGCAAAAAAAGAAAAGAAGTGAAAAGGTAGCCTCACTTCATTAGTGCCGTTATCAACATTTTGCAGCCACATGAATGAATGAGCCAAAGGACGAACTAGTGAATGAATGACAAACTGACTCTTTGAATGTCCTGTCTGTCTGGCTGTCTCCCTCTCTCTCACTCTCTCCCTCTCTCGCTCTGTCCCTGTCCGGCCCGACTGCTTGCAACATATCGTAACGCATTGAAGCGAAAGTCATCAATTTCATATTGTTACGCATGCCACAAAGAATAAAACATGGACTCTGCCAGGTTCAAGAAAGGCTGGTGCGAGGGCTGGCTGGTTGCTGTGTGGCTTGGACTGGGTTGGCTTGTCAGTCAGAGTTGGGCCAAAACTAATAAGAAGACAAGCACACCGACGTCGGCAATATTGGCCAGCAGTGCAGAGACAGCGAGGACACTTGAATGAAATGGCATTATTGCTACTTCAACGCGGCGCCAGGACGCAGCGCGCCGCACGGCTCGTCAATCAGCCGGGACCAGACCAGACCAGAGTCAGGTCAGAGTCAGCGTATCGACACTCCACAGTCCACAGTCCACAGTCGACAGTCGACAGTCGGTCGACAGTTGCCCGGCTGCCAATTGGCAGCGCTGAGCCGTTTTCCACACGTACGCATCGGCCAACTATACAAAAGACGTGCTGAAATAACTTATACGCCCTGTGCGCCCTCGGGGCCAAAACAAAAAACTTTCTTTGGCAAATAAAAGAAAACCGAAAACAGAAAACAACAGAAATAAAATAAATGAAAATGAAAATGGAAATGGAAGTGGAAAAAAAAAAAGAACGAAAAGCAGCCAAAAGTGAAAATCTCAACAGTGTTAAAGTCAAATGCCCAGGCACAACAACAAATAAAGCAAAGCTACGAAAAAAAAAGAAAAAGAAGAAAACACAAGCGAAACTGAAGTAGAAGAAAAAGGTATAAAATATTTATTTATATGAGCTTTTGCTTGGCTGTGGACCCAAGACCTTTGTGCCAAGTGTTATTATTGCTGTTGTTGTTGCTGTTTGTGTTGCTGTTGCTGTTGCTGTTGCCCTTGTGTATACATATTTGCTTAGCAGCAACAAATTCTGGTTTGAAATCAAAACGGTTACCGAACAGCTCCTCAAGTGTAAGCTAGATTACAGGACTCGAGCATACCCCTACAGTGTTTTTTCACCCCTCCCTTCGCTCTCTCTCTTTCTCTCTCTCTACCCCTCTCTGTCTTGTATGCTTGCTGGCCATTCAAGGTGAAGATGAGCAAATATTTGGCATATAATTTAAATAGTTTGCTTAGATAAGAACAAGCTGACAGCTGCTGCAAGTCAAGCAGGGAGTTTGCGTAGCTCAACTGGAGAGAGAGAGAGAGAGAGCGAGCGAGGGAGACAGTTGGATACATGAATGTGCATATAAATTGTATCTTCGGATAGGTGAAAGATACTTGAAGAACTGAGCAGATGTTTTAATATGTTA
>NW_022045863.1:8060-18133 GCF_001654015.2 Drosophila navojoa | reverse complement strand
AACTATTATTAGCCTTAACTGCCTTGCTTACTTCAATGAAAACTAATTTCAACTGCTTTCTTACCTTTACAGATCGCACGATCGTGAGAGCGGCGACTATGCTGGCTCCATTTCGGATTTACAAAGCGTTACCTCCAGACTGAGCACCGTTTCGGTGAGTAAGCCAAAAAGCCATTAGACGCAGCAGCTCATTTAGCTTGCAGACACACACACACAGACACACGTCTCTCTGTGTATGTGTGTGTGTGTGCGTGTGTTTGCGTCTCAATGCGTCGTCTAAATTGATTAAGTGCACTTAGTGACAAACAAAGTTCGCAACGAGCTGAACGAGCAGGAAGAATAACAAAATGCACGTAGAGTCTGAGTGCGAGCATAAAAACTGGAAAAGCTTTTTGGCCAACGGAAGAGAGAGCTGGCCAAACAGAGAGAAAAGTTTTCTTTTTAGCCAGCCGGCAGCCACTTAAGCCCGGCTAAACGATGTCCATGTCCATGTCGATGCTGGCTGTGCCTGTGCCTGTGCCTGTTGGCCATTTCATTTGCAAAGGCGACTTGACTCCATTGCAGCTTTTTGGTTAATACGAAACGCGTTTAACTTTCCACTTCTTCTACTTTTTCTTCCTCCTCTTCTTGTTCTTCTTCTGGTTCTTTTCGCTGCCTTTGTGGCTCCATTGCAACAGATTGGCACCAACAATTGCACCGCCAGATACCGGACGCTGAGTGGAGGCGTCGGCGAGTCGCCGTCGCTGTCCCCGAGCCCCTCCTCCGACTACGAGGACATCGGCGCCACAAGGCACGGACTGCCGCCCAGTTTTGCAGCCAAGGCCAAAAAGAACGGGCTGCCGCACAAGGCGAATACGATTTGCCAGAAGGCCATGGTGCATCACGTAAGTTAATTAATCAGTATTGCATGTGTCTGCATGTGTGTGTGTGTGTGTGTGTGTGTGTGATTGCAATTGCATTTGGATTACACGAACAACAGCAACAACAACAACAACAACAGCTTCAAGCATATTGACTCGTGAGCTGCAAAATGTAATTAGCTTGGCCATTTACATATGCGCCTGATTGGAATTTGTGAGCGACTCGCTCTAAGCCACTTGCAATTTGTCTACGGCCTAGCCAGAAAACGCCGCCCGAACAAGGCTCAAACAACATGGCCGAAAGGCGGAAGAGCAGGAGGAGCAGGAGGAGCGTGAACATGCACTCTAAATGCAAATGCCAGTTAAATGAGTTTTTATACGCGCCCCACAGCCAACAGAGAGGAGCCCCACAGAGTCCTGCTCTGGTTGGTTCTCAAAACGGGGGAAAATAAGAGAAAAAGTGAAAGCTCATTTTCAGTTTTGGCCACGATTACTGTGCGCTGCAGTTGGCAGAGCTTGAACTCGTTGCTTGCAATAAAAATGAGAAAATCTGAAATTCTCATAATTTTCCAAATGTCTCTCAATTGACATTTAGCTTTTCCTTAAAACCCCTAAATGAAGGAAAATATTTGTAGATATCAAATATGTGATTATATTTTGATTTACATTGAATTCACTTTTGGGTCTCTATGGATTGCTCTCGTACTTTCCGAATCTGTCCTGTTTGTTGGGCGGCCGGCGATCATGCTCCTTGGGCTCATCGGGCCGGATGTGAAAGTTCTTGAAGCCGTAGTCTCGCTTCTCCTGATCCTCGGAGAACTCGGCCCTCGCAATGTTGCTGGCGGGACTGCCGGTGGTGCGGAGCCACTCCTTCATCAGGTTGAGCTCGGTGCGCGGTCCCTCGATGTAGCCCTTGACCGTGCCGTCCGCCGTATTCATGCACCAGCCGCGCAGTCCCAGCGTCTTGGCCTTCATCTCGGCATGTCGACGGAAATAGACGCCTTGCACTTTGCCAAACACTTCAAATTCACACGAATGGACGGTGGCCATTTGAGTACCAGATGGAATCCCTTACGGGACCCTCAATGGCATCAACAAAAAAAAAAAAAAAAAATTTTTTTAAATAACAAAAACTACAAATTTTTAGACAATTTTTGAAAACATTTTTCCGTGGAAGCGCCTGGAAGTTGCTAGAAATTGCAAGGCTAGCTTAACAGAGAAAAATACAGGGTATTTACTAGTCATAGCCATGTTGTTGGCTACTTGAAAAAAGCAGGAGCTGCAATCGACGCCTAGGCCTCTTCACTGTGCGAGATATGAGCAAAGTTTTTGGCCAGGCAGCGGCTCAATATTCACTGTCAAGCCAAACACAAAAAGGAAGAAGAAGACCAATGCCAAAGCCGGAAGCACTGCAGCCAAATTCAAGACCCTTCCCCCAAAAAAAGGACAGCCCAAAGGCAGTGTCTGCAGCTGTATATGTGTGTGTGTGTATGTGTGTGTGTGTATGTGTGTGTGTGGGAATTTGTGTGGTAGCATTAAACTTTTTAATGATTTAACTAACAAAACTTTTGCTCTATTCCATGCGCCCTCCGCCTGCCGACCCCGCCCGGCTTAACATGCAATTTATTGCACAACTCGATGACGACGACGACGACGACGACGACGACGACGGCGACGAAACAACTTTCACTCTGGCTGCACAGTCGGGCGAAATGCGTAGCTCGCCAAAGGAAATTGGCGCATTTAATGAGAATGGACGAAACTTTGTTGCCACAAAGGATACATCAAGGGATTTCAGCAATTCCCAAGATAATACCGACCGTGGCAGCATGAGCGATCAGGCGTTTGCATGTTCCGCCAGCTCCGTTGAAAGTTTGCCCAGTGCATCCGGTTCGAGTGAGTACAAAACTCTATCTATGTGTTTAGATATCTACATGTGTGTGTGTGTGCGTGTGTGTGTGTGTGCTTACAATTTAGATTTTTGATTTTGCCTTTGCATTTGGTTTTCCTTTTGCTGTGGCCCTTCGGCCTGGGGTGGCCCCGGCTTGTTTAGAAAAATTCCCCGACTGCCGCCCAGCGCCACGCCCAGCTGGGCTCGTGCTGCATATTGGTCTATTAACAGTTGTAGTTGTTGCTGCGGTTGTTTTGCAACCGCTGCACAATAACTTGAAATTCTGCAAACTTAATGAATTTTTAATGCACTTGCGCACAGTCAAGTGGCAAGTGGCAAGAGCGAGTGGCAAGTGGCAATGTGGCAAGTGCATTGGCCAGGCCATGCAGCCCGATGCAATGTCTAGGGCGTGGTTAAATAAAGGGCTGCCGCTGCTGCCCTAGCTGCCCTTGCTGCTGCTGTTGCTCAGTTTTTAATGAACAAAAGTTTTCGCTATATGCGCAAATTTCTACTCTAAATAAAGAAGAAGAAGAAGAAAAAAACAAAACCAAAACAAAACAAAAAGCCAGAGCAGCTGTAGCAGCGCCAGCAGGAGACGGCGGCCAGCGGGGTTGCAGGAGCAACTTTGAAAAGTGCAAGAAAAAATACTTTATTTTCATGTGGCCAGGACACAAAGCAAGGATTAGCCAAAGCTTTGGCCAAAAACTTCAAGTGCTTATTTGAATATTTTTTGGGCGAAACGAGCTTTGTGTCTGAGACCCTCTCTCTATCTCACTCACACGCACACACACACACATACAGAGAAAGTGTGTAAAAATATTTGAAAAGTTTTTAATTAACCAAACGAACTGTTTGTGTGCGTGCGTGTGTGTGTGTGTGTGTGTGTGTGTGTGTGTGTTTGTATTTCGTGCTCTGCCAAATTCTTTAGCCCTTGGCTAATTGGCTGTGGGCGCATTAATTGGAAAATTTTCTGGGCAAACTTCCATCGAAATGTTGTCGAGACAAATATTTAAACGTAAAACCATTCTATTTTGGCAGGCACTCAAGCTCTAGTGCGTCCCGGCAGCCCACACAGCTCCATTTCAGCCGAGGATCGCGCCTCCCTGGCGTCCATTTGCAAGGCCAAGGCACTTGTCGACAGTCTGCCCAATCCCTACGACAAGGAGGCACTCAAATTTAAGGTAAGCAGACGCTCCCTCCCTCTCTCCCCCTCGCTCTCTCTTTCACTCTCGTATAACATGCTGTTTGCTTTTGCAGAAGGGCGACCTGATCGATGTGCTGTCCATGAATGCGTCGGGCATTTGGAAGGGTCGCTGCCATGGCCGCGTGGGCCACTTCAAGTTCATCAACGTGGAGGTGCTGCCCGAGCAGCGCATGAAGAACTCGAGCAGCAAGACCCTGGCGCCCGCCTCTCGACTGGCCAACAGCAACAACGGCAGCGGCAACGCGGGACCCAGCACGGTGGAGGATCTGCTGATACGCATCGGGCTCAAGGAGTACACCTCCGTCTTTGTGCTCAACGGGTAAGTGGTGTAGATGAAACAAATTTCACAACAATTTTTTGTTGGATTGTTTCACCTATCGTTCCATTTGCAGCTACGAGGATCTGGAGCTGTTCAAGGAACTCGAGCCGGCCGATCTGGACTATCTGGGCATACTCAACCAGGAGCATCGCGCCAAGCTGCTGACGGCCGTGCAGCTGTTGCACGACATTGAATGTGAGTATTGGTGTCCTGCTCTCGCCTTGCCCCATGCCTAAAGCCAAATATGTGAACCACAATGCGACCCACACCCACACCCACACCCACAACCACGACCACAACCACGCCCACTCTCTCACACACACACGTACTCACACACAGCTACAAATTTCGCACACACAGGCTCCGACATGGACATAGCCGGCTCCAGCTCGGAGAACGACGAGGCGCGCCTGAACAACATCAACAAGAAGCACGGCGCCTCGCCCTTTGGCCGGCGACACTTTCCACGGGACTCCGGCTGCTACGAGGGCTCGCCGCTGCCCAGCTCCCAGACGCCCACGCAGACGGTAAACTCGACGGACGACTCGAACAGCCTCGACGACGTCGTCTCCAAGTGCTCCAGCGAGATAATGAAGCGCGTGGAGAGCGCGCGGCGCTGCAAGGAGAACCCGTTCAAGGCGACGCTGCCGGCGCGAGTCGGCAAGAAGTCCTTTCTTGGCGGCGGCAGTCTTATGGGCGACGATACGCTCACGCGTGGCGGCCTCAGCGAGAAGTCGAGCGACTCGGGCGTCAGCAGCAGTTCGCTATCGTCGGGTCCGCTGAAGAGCAGCACTTAACATTTGCCAACCATACTCGCCCACGAGCTGCTGCTGGGCGTGGGCCAAGTGGGCGGCGGCAGCAGCGTGGGCGCCACCTCGCCCACCACCTCGGTCGCCTCGGCTGGCATGCTGGGCTGTCCCAGCGGTGGCATCGGCAATGCCGGCCTGAATGTCGCGGCGCCGCTTGGCAACATCTGCAACACCCTGCCGCATGCCCCGTCCGGCGGCAGCAGCACGATGGGCCTCGCCAGCAATCTGCCGCTGAACCGCAATCTGGTGATGTTGCGCAATCATTTGCGCAAAAATACAAGTGGAAATGCATCAGCCGCACTGCAGGACGACAAGGATCAATAACAACCCATTTATTACATACAGATTTTAGTTTAGGTTCTCGATACTTCAGTTAGATATATGTATGTATTTCAATTGCTGTGATTCGATAGTGAAAAAAGGCCAAGACGCGTCTTTCAGTTCAAATGTATAGTGTATAGAGACAGATAGATAGCAACAGAGCGTGAGAGAGATAGAGAGAAAGAGAGAGAGAGCGAGAGAGTGAGCACATTAAGCAAAGTCAGTTAGTCAGTCAATCCTTCCTCCGATAATGTTGGCATTTATATATATACTCTTACATATATATATATATATATATTTACATATATATATATGTAAACAGACAGAGCTATATACTTAGTAATTGTAATGTAATCAAATCGTTTAACTATTTTTAGTTAGCCTGATGTAAAAAAAAACAAAAACATTTTCTCATTTGCCATTTTTTGCCAATTGCTTTCTATGTATATTTCGCAACGTGATATTGTCAAACGTCCAACTTGAATTGCAGTTTTTAATCGATGAAACCACATTTTAATTAACACGAGGGAACGGGCCGAAGATATTTCTATCTATAAATAACTCAAGTTGATTCCTATATTTATGGCACAACGGCTGCCGGCAATAGACCAATTACATTTTAAAACCAAAATATTTACACGAAGCAAACGAATTTGCCAATATTTATAATTCTCTAAAGAGAAACTTGATTGAATTTTAAGTATGAAAATCACACACACACACACGCATGTACACTCACATCATGATGTATCCGTCAAAGTTGTATATTTGGGAAAATCAGCTAAGGGAAAATTGTATGCTAAGCAATATAAATTGGTAAACGTAGACTCCGGACAAGCGAGCTGTATATAGTAGAGGTATTCTTGTCACGGGAGTGTCCATGAATGCCATTTAACAGTTATACAGATACAGATATGTAATAATACTAAGTGCATAGATACATACATATATACATATTTATATATATATATATATAAAAAACTATTAGCAATTGCCAGCTATTTAGCGATAATCAAAACGAAAAGGACAATGAAACGAATTGGATGGCAGATTTTATTGATTTCACATTAAGCAATTAGTTAAATAAATCAATACAAATACTTCAAAGCGAGCACAAAAAGAGAATATATATATATATATTTAAACTATATCATAGCGCATATGAATATCGAATACCAATTGACTTTATGTACATTTGAGACAGACGCGAAAATCCAATTCCGAAATGCTTTTAATCATAATTAAGCAAAATTATAAATATATATATACACACACACATAAATATTCATAAAATTAACTAAAATTAAATAATCCCAAAAACTTAAATAAAATTTTATAATTAGTCCAAACAAAAAACAAAACAAAAAATGAAAGAAATTATTAATTGCGCACGTGTTAAAGCCAGAGAGTAAAAATATTCTTATGTAGGCATTTTGAATTTTTATTTATCTAAAAGCATAAATTTAAGTGTTTCAACTGTAAATTATATTAGAGAGAAAGCAAAACAAATGCAGAATGCACAAGAGCCACATGCAGCATGTGCGAAAACTTTCCATTTATCACTGTAAAATTATGTAATTAAATTCAAATATGTAAGCAATATTAAAGTTTAAAGTAACAAACAAAAACAAAAGTGAGCAAAAAAACAAATACCTAAGGCATCACAAAGCAGTTTCAGGCAAGCTAACAAGTAAATATAAAAATAAAAAACATGAGAAAAAACAAACTAAAAACAATCTTAGAATTCATTAGCACACACAAACTAAGGCAGTCAGCGAACTTTAACTCTCCAGAGCTCCCCACATTTTAGAAGAATTTCAAGCAAAACTCAAGTAAAGAAAGCAACAAAAAAACTCAAAACGAAACGAAATGAGAGAAAGAGAGAGAGAGCGCAGCACGCAGCTAGCTGAGCTATGAAAGTTTATGCATAAATCAAATAAAAGTCTTAAATAAAATTGAACATATCTAAAAAGTAACTGAACGTCTTAATTATTTAACTGGATCGAGCCGAGCCAACAGGTAAGAGAAATGCCTCTGCCAGAGTCAAGGCTGAATAGCTTGATTGAGACTGATTAGCAGCAGCAGTCTATATCTATTTATCTATTTATCTAAATATAGCCCACTCTATATAATATAGACTACTTAGGTATGGCTATGAAGCAGTCAATCAACATTGAAGTATTCATGTTGTGCGCTACAAGAATCACATACATATATCATATATATATGCAACATTAACTATTTTTAGGCTCTATTTTCTTTTATTCCACATAGATTTAATAGAAATTTATCTGCTAATTAGTATCGCTTGAGTTCAAGCATTGTAGTTAATATGCCAATTGGTGCTATGTATTTACTTGAGTGGATGGAGATGCAGCCTTGATCAAAAGAAACCGCCTAAATGACTTTATTCGCCACTCAGAGATCGCTCGCACATTTACCTACAAGTGTTGGATTTCAATGACATTGAATGAGCGCTTCAGTTCGCATTAACGCTGATTACGCTGCTTCAGCTACACGTGAGCAAAATATAAATTAATGTATGTACATGCACACATACATACGCATGCATATATAATATGTGTGTATGCATGTGCATGTATATGATCGGGTAATCTTATCATTTAAGGTGTCGCGCCTACCCGAAATGAGTATGTAAACAATTCATAAAGCTCTAGTAACCGGCCAGGCAGCTGATCCGCTTGCTCGAAGGGCGGGAGGGAGGTAGGTAGGTGGGGGGCAGTGGTTGGGTGGTTGAACAGTTGAGCGGTTGGATGGCTGCTGACGTTATGGCCCCTGTTGTCGATGAGGCGAAACGGCTTCAGTCGTAATCTGTGCTGATGCTGATTAAATTTACTACACTCGTGGAATAGATCTATCTCTAACCTACACACACACACACATACACACACACACTCGCACATGCATAATGCATTCTGATGTTTATTCATAGAGCACTTGTAACCGATCTGAGAACGAACTTTATGCTGAAATTTGGCATATACATATGTATTTACACGATTTTTTGCGTCTGTTTTTTTTTTATCATTTTCTGTGCACATAGTTTTTGATGCCGCCTGCTCGGGCGGGAAGTGAAATTGCGCTTAAGTGGTTTAGTAGATTGTTAAATTGCTTTTGTCTTTCTGCCAGCGGATAAGTAAATGAAAATATGAAAATTGATATTATTGCATTGCACAAACTATGTAGACTTTATCTCATTTTCTGCCACATTTTGCGCTCAGTCTCAGTTTCAGTTCCAGCGGCTGTGCGTTCCGAGTCGGAGTCAACGCAGAACCAAAGCGCATAAATAATAAATTCTATAATCCAATAAAGAAATACCAGAGATAACCAGACTATATGCATATATATTAATATATACTTGCATAAATGAGTAAATACTTGTATAGTCCACAGGGTAAAAATACTTTAAGAGCAGAAAAGAGTAAAAGTGGAGTGGAAATGCTTTTACCCAGCAAATTGACAGTAAGATTTAAGGCATCTGCCTAGCAATGTCACAAAATTAACTGGCTCAATTGGCGGCTTATCCGGTTAACAGCATCGCTTCAGGCACACGCAACTGCAGGCTATCTAACCCGAGCTCTAGATTTACGGTGCAGTTGCTTGCAGAACTTGACATCTGAGTGTTATTCTCTTACTCACCGATTAAAAACCAATTTTTATAACTTCAAAAGAAAAATCCCACTCCATAAAAGAAAATAACAAAACGGAAACTAGAATAAAGCTGAGGGATTTACGGGATTAACTCACAAATTGATGAACATATGTTCACTTGACTATATAATCTATGAGTAACTATTAAAGCAGTCACACATATAAACAAGAAAATGACTAATATAATTGAAAAGTATATCAATTAATACTCTGAAACAAGTGCAAATCACATTTGACAGGATGAGTTGGATTCCTGATATATTGACCTGACCAATGATTAGAAATGAAAACACTGTGCCTCATAAATCAAGTCATCGTTATTCTATTGAACTTATCAGTGTTTCTTGTCTAATACGAAACCTCTCGAGTCGAAAATGTGTCGTAGTTAGCATGTGACTTGCAACTTGCAGCTGCTTGGACAATGCATCTGGGAATGGGCTGCATTACTGTTGCCTCTGGTTAATTGTTTGAGAAATGCTTGGTTTACTTTTAGTTAATCGTTAGGCGAGCGCATATAAATAACGTTGTAAACTAAAGTCTCACGCTTATCAGCAATTATTTGATAATGCCTTCGCGCTCTGTCTCTGCTGATAAGCCGCCTCCTACAGAGGGCCCTTTTAACGCCGGCAGTCGCCTGGGACGTCACTCACAGCGACACCCGCGAGTGTTCCGGACGGTGCATGCGTTGATCAAGAACCCGCCGCGATCTTAACCATATCAAATCATTTGCATGCGAAATGTGAAGAGTGTAAACCGAGAATATCCCAACAGGAGAACTATGTATAATCGAGCCAATGGCAAAGCCGAATCTTAAGCCATAATCAGAAATTTCAATTTGATTTTCAACTGCAGCAGCAGCAGATCTTATCGCAAAAAGTTCTATTAATTTTCTTTTAGTGTACGGGCCTATAAAGTTAATTGGTGTTCACGAGTGTGTAAACAAACCCCATCGATTGTGAAATCTTACCTGTAATTGCCTTTAAAACTACAAGACGCA
>NW_022045862.1:2170783-2227199 GCF_001654015.2 Drosophila navojoa | reverse complement strand
AACTAGAAATTAAACAGGGAATCTCTACTGCTGCTGCTGCTGCTACTTCTCCTGCTGCTGCTGCTGCTGCTCTTGCTTTTATCTGAGAATCAGTCCCCAGACACTCGTCAGCAAGTGCAAACTGCAGTTCAGCGAAAACAATTCCCACACAAAGCAGCGAGCGGATCTTTTTCTCAGAGCCGCAGCGCACAGAGCTTCAGCTGTGTCAATGTGCATACCAAGAGAGCCAATCAATCCGAAATCTATTTCAATCAATCTTTGCGTAATTGTAAATACTTTCAACATATTTCGCTGTGCCATTGGCAACGGCTGACAGTCGCGACGGCGACGAGTCGACGGCAAATGGCGCGAAAATTATAGCAAATGCTCCACAGAGCGAGACAGAGAGATAGACACAGAGAGAGAGAGAGAGGGAGCTTGTTGGGTGCGGGGCATAGGCTATAAGACCTGAATTCGTTTCTATTTATTTCACACTTGAATTGATGCGCTGCTGCAGATTGACATTTTGCAAATGCTGAGCTTGCTCGACTCTTGGTTAGCTGCCTGTGCCAAGCGATTGCCAGCAGAGACTCGAATGGAGGCAGACAGAAGTTGCCTCTGGGGCGCATTGGGTGCAGGCTTGGCCATCGCCGTCGTAGACCCGAGACGAGCTTGACGAGTTGACGCGCCAAGCGCAAGAGATCTAGTCAGCCGCTGGGGCACTGCTGCCACGTACTCCTCCCCTTCTCCCCGCCTCTTGTTCTTCTCCTTGGTGGGGCGTCCCTTGGCGCATTGTCAGCACTGAATAGTAGTGCAAATAAATTTCAATTGCGAGACACATTCTCCCACTGACATTGTTTGACACCTTGACTGCACACACACACACACACACACCAACACACAGTGAATTTGCATGTAAATGACAGTTAAAGAGAGAGAGAGAGAGTGTGAGAGAGGGGCAGAGGGAGGTGCGCAGTATTTGATCTGCAAAGATTGGCCAACACCCAGCGGCGTTTTTTTCTTTTTTTTTCTTTGCTAACAAGCTGGCAAAAATCAGTTAAGCGACGTCTTCTATAGACAACGTTGACGACGAAGACGACGCACCCAGCTACCAGTTGATAGTCTGTTTGCTGCGATCCCTAGCTCTGGCTCTGGCTCTGGCTCTGGCTCTACTCCATTTATATGCTCCAAATCCATTAAGTGTTTTTAGCGCTTTTATTTGCTGCCCACACAAAGAGAGAGAGAGGGAGACAGATGCTGACTACACCCTAAACTCATGGAACACTTTCCGCACCTACGACAACAACAACAACAACAACAACAGCAACAACAACATCTACAACGAAGAGATGTGACACCAACGCCAACTGCGAGTGGAACTCCCAGGTTGCTTTGGCTCTGCACGCATGAGTGTGGCTGCCGCTCCAAGCCCCAGTTTGGAAGCGTGTTGTGTGCCAATATTAACACCTAGCTGCAAAAATCATGAACTGTTCCGCAGCTCGAGCTGAGCAGCTCGTTGATGCGCTGAAAGCCTCCGCCTGGAGTCTGAGCGACTACTCTGAATGCATTTCAACGAGCGCTGGCAACTGGTACTTCCATTGAATAATGTAATCAACACGCCCACACGGACAACGCCCAGGCAATTGAGCCGCGCTCTCTGGCCCCACTGATGCTCATGTGGAATCAAGTTTACTCTTAACTGGGTTAAGAGTTGTGCAATCGGAACGGAAACTGTTGCTGGAAACTGGAGTGAATCAAGGGAAAATGCTTGAAAATGTGAGTTACAGCTAGACATGGAATGGAAATTGGATTATTATGATCTGAGATCTTAGAGATCATAAATGATTACTATTCTATATATGTATGACAAAATATATATATATAATAACACATTTTCATTTAATTTCACATTTAATAAATATCTATCAAACTACATTTTTCTGTATATATAGATCTATTCTCATATCATCTAAACTAATCTCTATTATCTATTTTGAACTTTCAACTGTCAGAATGGAATGCCTGAACGCTTCGCTGCTCTTTCTATATTTCATTATATATAGATTATCATAGTTTTAATTATGATAATTTCTTAAATGGTGTGATTAAAATAACGATAAGAATTAAAAAATGGGACCAAGACGTGTGTATTGTGTCAAAAAAAAATATCAAGTAGCCGCACTCGGCATTTACATATTGATCACATTAGCCGAAAACCCGATTAGAGAGAGAGAGGGAGAGAGAGAGGGAGCATGAGAGAGTGAGAGATGCTGAGCAGTTCTTTAGGCGTTTCCCAGCCATAATCGAAGACAGGGGCAGAAAACAACAAAAGGCACAGACAGAGATGAAGCTGAAGCTGAAGCTGATGCTGATGCTGATGGAGATGAGAGACTGTGAGGCGATGTGGCTAAAGCCGCAGCCTAAATGCCGCTAAGTGCCAAAATGACAAGCATAGCAAAACGTTGTGTGTGTGGGGGGAGGGGGAGAGGGATGGGGCGGTGTCTTACGGTGGGCTAGTGGTGGTGCTGATGCTGGTGGTGGGAGCCGCTTGGCATGACTTTGCTCAATGCCAGGCGCGCATACCATGGCCACATTAACTACTCCATAAAAGGTGTAAAGAAATCACTTAAGTACTTGTATGTCACTCCTTTGTCAAAGTAAATCATAGTGCGGTACCGTCCGGACGGGTTTTTATAGCCAGTCACACAGCCAACAGGCCAACAGGCAACAGGCAACCGGCCCCAAAAACCCAGAGATAGATAAAGCTACACACAGCAGCCATAGCGCAGCTCCATCTCTGTCTGTGTGTGTGTGTGTGTGTATAAAATATAGGCGTAGAATGCTTTGGGTTATAAAGAATAAACGGGGGAGTTTTATTGACAGCCGCAATTACCACATAATCATGCAACAAATATGATGCTTGGATGGCAGCCCGTTGATGACGTAGCGTTGTCTATGGAGCATGAAGTAGTCAGTGCTACGTTCAGAGGGAACAACAGCAACAACAACAACAAGAGCCCAACAAAAACGTGCTGATCCATTACGGGTGGCAGGGGTCCACGAATCTGGACAGCGATTGAGAGTGAGGGAGCGAGCAGGAGAGCAGGAGCCGAGGGGAAGCGAGCGACAATCAGAGCTACAACACCAGCCACATTTTTGTCTAGACTTATTGAGTGATCGTGGCAGGAGCCAAGACAACAACAACAACAACAGCAGCAACAACAACAACAGCAACAGTGCAAAGGCGCAGCCGTTTTTTTTAATGGGGTGGCAATCACTTGGACGACGACGAGTCCAACTGCAACTCCCAGTCCCGTGGCCAGGCCGCAGCATCAAATTATGGTCAAGTTGTTCGCCAAGCAACAGGCGATGCCAGCAGCAGCACCAGCAGCAGCAGCAGCAGCCTCGTTTTTGTGCTCTGAACTGGGTTGGCAGATACTTAAGAAATATGTTATTAAATAATAATGGAGTGCGTGGTTAATAGATACAACAACAACAACAGCAACAACAACAACAACAACTGCAGCTGCTGTGGCAGTGTGAAAGAAGTGTGCGGCCCCCTCGGCGCAATCATTGTTAACAATCAATTAAGGAAATAAGTTGTTTATAAAATGTTGCTATTACTTTGCGAGCGCAGCTACCATAAATACGTGTATGGCATGGCTTTTGACTGCACAGACATTACACTCTCCAGCAGTTTGGGCAACAGGGCTGCAACGCTTAAAGAAGAAGAAGAATATATGTAACTTGTTAGAATATCTGAAAGCAGCTGCTTGATAAGGTTTAATTTAATTAATCTAACAAAGCTCAATTTATGAATGTTTAAGTAGGTTACAAGGCCTGTATATATATATACATACATATATACACAAGTAAATGTATCTTAGGAAAGGTCAATAGCTGAATTAGCCTAGGAGCTTTGGGTTCAATTTGTTGACATAATTTACAAACCTTTAGCTGAATCTCGAGTTCAGCTAGAGTTCAGAGTTCCTTCATTATAAAATCATAAAAATATATAAATATTTATGTATATTTCTCTTGCCGAAACGCTGATATATACGCATATCTGGGCTGCGCCAGCAATCGACAAATTTCTCATAATTTTCCCTTCTTTGATATCATCTCAATATAATGAATGTATTGCATCCCTGGGTAAGAGTTTCGTGCAGCGCAGTGTCTCATTTGCAGCTGATATGGGAGATGAACCATCACTTTGGGCAATGCTCTTGGCAAATATGTTTTAATTAATGAGTGGTAGACAGTTAATGAAACTGTTATAGTTTGTATATGTGTATACAAAGCGAGCTGAAATATCTACATAATGCCATATATGCGGAGCCATATGGAAGAGTTTATTAACCCGCTCTTGTTAGAGGGCCACAGCAGCAACAACAAAGCGATGCCACGAGATGCTGTCGAACCCAAAAAAGGGCAATCTTTATGCGAAAGATCATTAATCAAGACACCCAGCAGGTGCGGTTCGAACTTTGGTAGCAAAACTCCGCCAGTTCGACTACCGAACTGTACTACGACGACGGCGACGACGACGATGGTGAAGTGGTGGTAATTCCAGCCGATGGTCAACTTGGAGCATGTTCAGGCCCATGATTAGTGGCGGTGGCTACTTTAATGAGCGTTAACTGCGCCACAAAGTTCATTAAGTGCAGTTCGTCGCTGCGCACACACATGGCGTATGATTGATGTGCGATCATTTGTTTTTGGGCGGAAAATTCAGAAAATGCTCGGTGCCAAAAATTGTGCGCCCAAATTGGAAAACATTAATCAACACACACAAAAGATTTCGCTGATGAGAAGTTCTTCGTTTGCAATTTGCATTGCTTCGATTTGGCTGACTTCGACTTCAATCAGCGCTGCTTCTACCATTTCGACTTCAATGCGGAAACTCATCCAAAAACTTTTGACTTTGCACACATACACACACTCATACCTCGGGCAGCGCATGTGGCATTAATTTTGATTAATGGCCAAAATTGCTGGTTTGACCATTTTAAAAAATTTTAATTGTTTTCAAATCGGCGCTGCCAGGGCGAGTCAAAGTCTCTAAACTGCGCGTTCTACAAATAATTATAAGCAGTTTTTAATGATAATAAAAAAAACGCACATATTTATATGTATATATAGATGGCAAGAAGAAGCACACACAAATTATACTCAGAGAGAGAGAGAGAGAGAGAGAGAAGAAAAAAAAGTCAAACAAAGCAATCGCCAGCTGCTTTGGGAGCAGCACTAATTGTTACAGATCTTCTGGCGAAGAGGCGCACAAGTTGCTACCAGTTCTGACCCTCGGGCCATTTGTGGCGTTTTGTTTTTCCTTTTTCAACTTTTTGCTTCAACCCGGCTATAGTTATATATATATCTGCTTTTCATTCTTGAAAGCAAGTGCCGCTAAGTGGCCAACCAGGGGGGATGGACACTGGACAGCCGCGGAGGGGCCGAAGCACGCGCTAACACACAAAGCAAAACTCAAAAACAATTAAGAAAGTTACCAAAAAAAAACGAGCTTTTCGAGCATTGAAAGATAATATACCCGCAGAAGAAGAGGTGCGAAGCGATTATTGTAGAAAGACGTGACAGATAACTTAACTTAACGATATCTGAACAGTTATTGCTTATTTATAGATGAACTGCTTCAATCTGATGCTCTCAATAGTAATTATGTTATCGATAAATATGTGAAGAGGTTAAGGTTAAGGAGAGCATAAACCTTATATATGTATGTAGCATTGAGGTTAAGGTTTAAGGAAAGTATGAAACGATCAACATTATATATAACATTAAGGGTAAACGTGAATAGTACTCTAAGGAGAGTATGGAATTATCGGTAAATATGTTATAATAAGGTTCTGCCCTAAGGAAATTTACAGGTGTATCCAGAGTACTTGAATCCGATGCAGTTATCGATAAATACGTAACATTAATTACTAAATTACTAGCCGATATAAACGGACCACTTAAATCTGACTCTAAATAATAATTATGATATCGGTAAATAGCTAACAATGTGAAGATAAGTAGTTTTCTAAAGAAGTTATGGACTTTTCAACATATATATTTATATAAATAAAGGGAATACTTTCTTCAGTTACTTTTACATATATTATTCTTTGAGATCCTAAAAAACTAATCGTAAATATAAACAAAATTTATTGATTTAACTCAAAATTACAAAAAAAAATTACAGTCTCTGCTCTTAACTTTTACTTTTTATTGTCTACATTTACGGGGAATCAAATGTATCAATTTTTTATTTCCTTTATCCTAATCAGGCCAGAGACTCCATCCTCCATCGTTTTTACTATATACAATTCGCTTTCAGGCATTCTACCCACCTGTACGGTTTATATGCTTACAGGGTATTAAATAAAAATGTAACGACTGGCAATTGGAGGATTGTAGGTCAGAATGCCTGCAGTTTATTGTGGGAACGCCAGATATTCGCAATGGCTGGAGCACAAACATTTCAATCCATCAAATCTCGCTGATTGTTCTTAATTGCTCCATAGCAGCGGCTGGCCACCAAGTGGTGAAGTGCTGCAGTGGTGCAGTGGTGCGATGGAGCGGTGGTGCCGTGCAGAGGTGGCCAAGTGTTCAAGTAGTCAACTGGTCCAGTGGCCAATGGCTCAGTTGTTCCACCACCCAACTCAGAGCGCTCTTTGCGCCTTTGCGGTAGATCCCGCGCACAAACATTTCCGAAACGAACAAAAATTCTCAAAATGACTCCAAAAACAAAAATGAAGGCAGTCAAGTTGCTGCTGCTGTTGCTGCTGCAGTTGCTGTTGCTCTGGCAAAATGCTGTAAATTCCATAAATCTGTCAAGCGAAGCCAACGTCTGCACTTGTTCGGCTGGCCTCGCTGGCCCGACTCGGCCCGGCTCTCTGGCCTGAGCGGGGCAGCGCCTTGCAAATCTTGGCATGTGAAATACGCAGATTTGCTGAGTTTTATGGGCCGCACAGACAATGCTGTTGCTATTGCTGTTGCTGTTGCTGTTGCTGTTGGCCTGCCACAGAGATGAGACGCACGCGTTTCGGTGCTGCATTCCGTAACTGCATTCGCCCAGTGCCATAAACTTGGCTAAAGCGCAAAGAAAAGCGGCTGCCTTTTGAAAGTGGCGGCAACAGCAACACGTGCAGAGATGTGCATGATGATGACCCGGCCACTTGAACTGACTGACTAGCTGGCTGGCTGGCTGACTAGCTGGCTGACTCGCTGGCTGACTCGCTGGCTTGGATGGATTGATGGATTGTTGCTTTGGTGGCATCGTCCAGTGTAAATGAAGACCTGTGCCTTAGCCTGCCACCAGCCACCAGCCACCAGCCAGTGGCCACTTGTTGCCGCAGTCGGCAGTCGGCAGTCGTCGGCACCAAAAAGCACCGAAAAGCTAATTTAAAGCAATTTAGTTTGAACGCGCGCGCATTTCCATGCCAACAGAGACGCTTCAAAAGCTGCACGAAATGAGGCTGAATGATGCACGCCAACAACTTTTGGAACGTTGCCCGGTACGAGCATTTATTTATGATATCAATGCAAGCACTACACCAACAACAACAGTAACAACAACAACAACAACGACTGTAAGTGCAACTGCAAAGAGTTTCCACAGTTTCTGATGGCCATGAGTTGATAGCCAGTCATCGCCGCATTGACACAATGGGCCCACAGCAGCACTAACTGCAGCAGCGGAATGCATCCAACTGCATCCAGCTCCACCTCCATTGCCACCTTCACAGCGCCAATTATTCGATTAGAAATTCCGTTAGCCGTCGCCTTGCCTTGCTGACCATTAAATTGAACCTTTTCAAGTGAATCTCTCCCAGGTGAAGCTCATGTAGAGAAGGCCTGAAAGTCGAAATGAATCTATGGACTTTGTATATTGATATTGATTGTAGAGCTGACTTACTTAAATGAAAAACTCCAATATATAAAAGAAAAGCGTCGTATATAAATGAAAGCCTGTGCTCAAGCTTAATTTATTTAATGGCAAACTTAAGTCGCACTTAAAGTGAACCAAGCAGAACTTTAATTAATTTCGGTTCTGCTGCGCTATTGACTCAGCTCAAGTGTTAGCTTCAGCTTAAAGAAAAACTTTTAACACCAGCTTGCCTCATCTGCAAAGAAAGCTTCAATGTGCTTGTAAAAAGCAAAGCTTGAAAGGCAAAGCTTTAACAATAATCCGAAAAGCTTTAATGTGCTTTCAACAATTCACAGTAAATATATAATATGTAAATTTTACAAATTTATTATATTAAAATGTAGTTAAGTTTTACATATTAAAGATTGATTCCATTAATTTAGAAGGTTCCATTGTGCTTTCTCAGTCGGTATATAAATTAAGAGCTATTCTATTCACAAAATTGTCCAACTTTTAAAAGGTAAAGCTTGCCTTGTCTAAAAGAGCATTGTTGACATTAATATTGTAAAATCTATGCAATAATAAGCTCGCCTTTTGCATTGAAAAAAAGCTTTAATGTGCTTTACCATCCCAGGCGTTCCACAAAATTAACATCCTGTTGTTTTTCATATATCAAAGCTTGTTCTGAAAGTTTCTTCGTCCAGCTCTCTAAAAGTCCATTAGATTTACAAATTTCTGTATTTCCGTATAGTGCCAATGGGTTAAGCTGGCCTTAACCGGTTGAACTTTTGCGAACGGTGAGCGCTGGCAATCAAATCAACTGTGAACTACTTAAAATCAGACACTAAACCAACTAAAGGCAAAGAATCAAATTGGCCAGCCACTGCCTCAGCTGCTGTTCTCGACTGTTTCCAACTGCAGGGCTAATGAACCAATTACTTGCTGAGGCCATAAAACAGACAGCAATGCGAGCATTCTAAGTGCTCGGCTACGATGATGGCGATGCTTGAGCTACAATTCCCACCGTCACCATGGACCAACCAACGGCAAAAAACAATATGCATGAGCGTACGGAGACTTGGGACTGAGAAACTGAGGCAACTGAGGCAACCGAGAGACAGATCGGACACTGGGACGGAGGGATCGTGGCTGACCTCTATCTTTGGACAAAAGCGCCCAACTAAAACGAAACCGAAATGCAGCTGAGTGGAATCAACTAGACCGACATTAAAGAGCCGTGGCGAAGACTGTGGAAGAAGCTGGCCTCAAGGCAACGACGGGCAACGACGGGCAACAAGCACTAGCCAGATCGATTCGAAGCACGAAAAATGTGCGCCTCCACAAAGATATTGGGACTGTCATAAAACAATATTATTGGCATTATTACATTTAAGTGTTGACAGCATAATAAAATAATTGTCGACAGACAATTTACAACAACAACAACAACAACAACAACTGGTGAAATTCAAGTCTCGATCGAGTCGATCGTTCTGCATTTCATTGAATGGCCAGCCTTGGTGCAGGGGGAACGGGCCATGGGGTATCGTTGTCGTTTCCCATGTAAAACACTTTTAAAAATCACACTCACAACTCAAACCGAATGCAAAGTGCAACAAGTCATCAGGACACTGGCTCTGACTCCAACTCCAACTCCAACTGCGACTGTGACTCCATCTCCGACTCTTTTTAGTGAATATCTCTGGACTGTAGCTCGCTTGAAGATCAAACGAATTGTGCGGCGCTCGCAGAGCGGAAGAGAGATGGAGCGAGTGATTGAGAGAGCGAGAGGGCTGCCTAGACGCTCATTCATATAATTCACCCTCATTTCATAATAAATTGCTCTCAATTGATCACGACAATCGACAGCGATGAAAAGTCATGCCAAAGTTGACTCTGGATCGGCGAAACATACGACGAAACGAAAACGAAACACGGCGCATAGCTAAATTGGCAATGGCAAAAGGTGCGACGGCAACGAGCGACGAGCAACGAGAAAACGTTCAACGGCATCGATAAAGCCTACCCTTCCCCACCCCGTTCACCCTCGATATGCCCTCGCATCTGCCCTGCTGATCTGTTGGCGGCGTTAAGTTGTAGGTGCAAAAGGCTGGACCAATGTCCACTCTCCATACTCCACACTCCACTCTCCACTCGACTGGTCTGCAAGGCAAATAAGTCATAGAAAAGCGCCGACTACATAGGAAATTGCTCCAATATTTTGTGAGCGCTGCCTGATTGGAATTATCGCACAGACCTCTGCCAGACCAGGCGCACCACTACCCACCCATAAGCTGTCTCTGCTGTGGCTCTGTGCCCGCAGGAAACGCTGCCAACATCGACGCCACACTG
Organism: Drosophila navojoa; assembly: GCF_001654015.2. The sequence goes on along the minus strand of NW_022045862.1, from coordinate 2,216,998 downwards.
CACTGTGGATTGATGATGAATTATGTAGAGCACGAAATACGATGATGTTGTGGCTGCTGCTGCTGCTGCTAGTGGTGCCGAGTGGTGCTGAATGCCACCAAATGGTGTGGGAGTTGCGCTGATTTGGCAGCACAGCTCACGAAGTCGTTGTGGAATTTTAATGAAAAATATATATGTAGATGAAAAACAATTGTGAAAAATGCAAAAAGGAAATTTGCACTCCATGTCAAATGGCATGAAATATAAAAGAAAATGTATGAAAAACCAAAATTATTACATTTATGTAAAGTGAATAGAAATCGCAATAAATTAAAAATAATAAATTTACCATGAAAGCTAAAATGACTCTACTATTTATATAAAAGTGAAATAAATAAAAACTGAAACTTAATTTATGAAAAATGTATTTATTTATTTATTAAATTATTGCAAAGAAATACTTCTCTCTCTCTCTCTCTCTCTCTCTCTCTCTCTCTCACTCTCTCTCTCTCTCTGTACCTTCCATGCTCCCAGTCTCTCTCCTCTAATTTGTTCTCTCATTTCAGCTCTCTCTCTCTCTCTCTCTTTCTGTCAGTCTATCTCTCTCTCTTTCACTCTTTCACTCTCTCTCTCTCTCTCTCTCTCTCTCTCTCTCACTGTACCTCCCATGGTCCCTTGTCTCTCTCCTCTATTTTGTTCTCTCTCTTTCTGTCAGTCCATCTCTCTCTCTCTCACTCTCTCTGGCTCCTACTCGTTCTTTCTTCTATATTATTCTAACTGTCCCCTGTCTTTCTCTTCTCTCTCTTTCTCTATCTCCCTCTCTCACTCTTTTCTTAAATAGCCCTCAACAAGAAAATTCCAATAAACCCATACCATTCCCTGCTAGTTTTCTGCTCCTATCAACTGCACTCAGCTCGTCTGTTCCAAATACTTGACAGAACATTTAAATTTCAAGCAGCAGCTAGCAGTTCGTCATCTCAATTAAGTGAGCTGTGATAATTAATCGATAATTGTCACTGTGAGCAGCAGAGGTGCGTAAGAATAACTGGGGAATTGCCGCTAAATGTAGCCGTGAAATCCATATGCATAATTCCTGAGAAAAGGCGAACGGCGAATGGGCGATCGGCAGGCGTGGCTCAGGCTGCGTAGACAAATCTGCAATCATTTGCGGCCAAGAGACAAGAATTGCTGCATGGAACTATGCCAAGCTGGACCCGTTACCCGTTTGTTGTGTGGCTTTGTTATTAGTGGTAATAACCGCGGGACATACTCACAGGCAGCAGCAGCAGCAGCAGCAGCACCAGCACCAGCAACTGCAATGGCACCACGCACCACAACCAGCAGCCAGCAGCCAGCGGTTGCCAGTTGCCAGTTGGCCCAAGATGCCACGCTGAACCCACATGCACTTTGCGGTAAATGAAGTCTTGGACTTGGTCTAGGCACCAAATTGTGTTATCAAGCCATGGGAATTGCCCTGCATGCCTACAGACCCATACGGGCCATGGAAATTGTGCAAAAAGCCAAAACCAAAACCCCAAAAAAAAAGCCAAAAGACTCCATGTACAGGTAGCCGCTATGCCAGCGAGACCCAATGAAAAACTCGTTAGAGTGGACCACCACTCTGCGTGTGAGTCTGAGTCGGAGCCGAACGAGAGCTCAGCTCCAACACTCTCCAGAGTGTCCAGAGTGTCGAGAGTGTCCAGTGTGTCCGACACTCACCTTGCTGCATTATTTCACCAAATCATTTCATGCCACATTAATCCACTTTACCATCATCATCATCATCATCAGCTGCGTCGTCTCCGCTTGGACATGATCCAAACCTGGAAAACTGCAATGTCTGGGAAATTTCTGACGATGACGACGACGACGACGACGTGTGCCTAGAGGGTGTCAATTGATGCATATGAAAAATTGCAATTTCTATGCGCCGGCATGTTTGTTGTTGTTGTTATTGTGGGGGGAGGACTGCATAACAGCCTGTTTGCTATTTGAGCACCCTAACAGGGTAGGTTAGCTTGGCTATGAGGAATGGCAGCCAAAAGGCTCTGGAGGACATAGAGATCTTTAAGAAAGAATAACTATTAAGAGATACATCTATGATATTATATTATATGATTTTTGAGGAAGATCTGCTGTAAGTTCTAGAAGAAAACGAAGAGATCCTTAAGATATCTTATGGTATATATCACATAGATGTGACTTCGAATAAACAAGAGGAATATCAAAACAGCTAGACGAAGTCTTTAGACGAACTCTTTTTATTATATTTATATAACTTCTTAGATAGAGATTCCAAACTGTTCCATTTCTTATAGCTAACATTTTTGTAGTGTATCTCCTACATCACCATATTTAGCCATCATGTGCATATAACATACAGCATTCGAGCCATGAATGTTTGGGTACTGGGCTCAATTTACTATTAGCGTGACTTTTGGGTTAGTTTTTCTATTCGTCATGCAAAGCATCGCTTATTGCCGGCATTTGCAGCCTCTCTCTCTCTCTCTCTTTCGCTCTCTCCCTTTCTGTCTCTCGGGGCCAAATGGCATCGTCAGTGTTTTAAGTGTCTTATTGCAGCAAGTGATCTTCTATAAAGCGAAACTCCATTTACATCCAGAGAGCTCTATAATTTTGTTGCTCGATATTTGGCATAGACTGAAGACTGCCAGATGGGAATTGGCACACTAATCAAGAGCCGTACAGGCGGCACAAAGGCAAACACGAGCTCCGCAAATACATCATTAACTACGGGCTCTGGCCGCAAATCATATAAGATCTTATGATGTTTGTAAATGTAAAGCCGAAACCGTTAGCAAAATAAAATTTGAGACTTCATGAAAAAAGCCCAAAGAACTAGAGCTGCATATGTGCAGCAGAGTGAGAGGTAGAGAAACCCTGAGAGAGCTGATTGGATCTGATAAAAGAAATGAAAATATGAGCAAGAAAGTTGATGTATGAGCAAATTTATTTAAGAGCGGCTAACTATGCTGAACTTTATTGAATCGACTATTAAATTTGAATAAATACATAGATTTACCTTGTGGAATCCTTCAAAGTATTTGTAAATTTCTCTTTTAAATGGGTGCAAGGTATTAAGTATAAGGTATTAATTAAGAGAGAAACAAAGAACTTTGATACATGATTTCTAATGCTCATTGAATTAAATGTTCATTAGATTAAGGGCACCATATATAACATTTATGCTCGTTGTTTAATATTCGATATCCTATTATTAATTATTGAGAATTGAATAGAAGGGTGATTTGAATAAGAGAATCCTTTGTTATTTGCAATAGAATATAGAAAGTTAGGCCTTGCTGAATTTTAATACTGGACAAATTCTATTTTTATTTCCATGCAGACCGCTGCTCACCCATCCTTTTAAGCATAGGCACGTATAAATAAATATCAGTTCACATGCCACTGGGAAAATAGAACAAAGTCAACATCTGCAATCAGATCAATCTTAAATGGCAAAAACGCATCGATCCTAGAGCTGCGAAATATTGTTAAGGATTGTAAATGGTTCGACTGGCAGCGTCTCAGACAACGATGCTGATGCCAACGATGGCGATGGCGATGGCGATGATGATGATGATGATGATGAATGTAGAACAACGTCAACAACATAAAACTGATTGATCGTTACAAGCTTTTATTAAGTCATAGACGTTCCGTCGCTCCTTTCCTTTTGCGCCGTTGCGCTGGATCTGTTGATCATATGTAATTTATTTGTCATATCACGTGTTAAACATTTAACAACTCATGGGCTAGGCTCACTCAGCCAGGCAGCATAACCGGAGGCGAACAAGTGCAGTCAGCCAGCGAGCGAACTGCACAAATCGAATGAAAAAAAAATACTTAATATATATATATATATATGAATACATATATATTTGCACAAAGATCAATCTTGCTGCTGCGCCAGAGTAGAGTCTGAAAACCGAGGCAATAAGTCAAAACAATGGCCTGTCGCCAATGTCGTCGTCGTCGTCGTCGTCTCTGGAGCTGGGGCTGAAGCTGTGGCTGGAGTGGCCAGCGGGGTAGTCACTCAGCTTGAAGTTTAGGCTTTCGTTGAGCATGCTAAACGAGCTGAATGAGTCGGGAATGAGACAGTAATGGGCTGCTCAGTTGAGATGCGGCGACAGGCTCTGGCTCTGCGTGGGCGAAACGTGGCCAACAGGAGATGGCTAGAGCTAGATAGCCAATTCTAAATAGAAAAAAAGTCAGCTAGAAAGTGAGACAGTCTAGACTTTCTAATAAGAACTCGGCTCAATTAGAATCAAGCACTAGCCGAGCTGTAAAAATGTATTTATCTAGTTTATAAAACTGTTTTGTCTTGTAAACATGCCAGAGCATGGGAAAAGATGTATTGCCAGGCCAGTTCAACTATTTAATGCGCTGCTCTGACCAATCACTTTGCCAGCTGTAAATCTGTTTTATTCGTAGCTAAGCGAATCGTTTGCATAGATTAAAATCATCGGGCCGATAAGAGAGGGCAGCAACGTGCCACCAGCCAAGTGCAATTACATGCGAGTGGGGCTGGTGAATGGAGGGGGGGCAGGTGCTGGAGTTAGGCAACGATGTGGCAGCTGTACAGCTTCTGCGACTGCTGAAGCTGCTGGAGCTGTTGGAGCTGCTCCGCTTTGGTCATTCACACGTCTTGTTAGCGCGTCTTAATAAATTGCACGCAATCAAGCGGCGAGCTGAGCTCCATTTAAGTGAGGCTGAGCGAGTAAATCTTGGCGAGAGCCATAGCGAGCGGATCACAGCATGTGGTGCCAGCCAGTGAAGACGACTTTTACTTATAGCCACAGTGCAGGACGGACGACGGACGGCGGACGGACTGGCTAGCAGCCGCCACCAGCCGGTAGGTAATTGATTGCGCTTCAATTGCAATTACCGGACCAAGGTGGACCGTGGCGCACCACGCACCAGGCCAGCACCACTTCGGGCACCACTCCAGCCAGCACTCCAGCCACCACTCGAGGCGGCCTATTGGGGCGCCGCCAAGCTTGTAATTGTGTCGTAATAATGCGATCTTCGCTCTGGCAGTTGAGTGCGTTGCATGTTGGCGACACATGTAGCCCACATGCTGGCGCCACCTATGAGTCGTGTTTGTTTGCTGCTAATCTCAATTGGTGATGTTCCCACGCAGCCCACCAGCAGCCACAGCAGCCGCCATAGCTCGCGGTTTCAGTTACAGAGCGCAACACCTAAACTTTAGGCTAAATTAAACTTCTTTATTTCAATTAAATGTCTGTCCATCTGTGTCTGCCACACATCCAACTGTCTCCGTCTGAGCTGCGTTTGTCATCGCCGTGCCCATATGTATGTGCGGCAAGGCACACGACGCTTACCACAAAAACTACCAAAAACAAATCAAAAAGGAAACGGGCCACGGGCCACGGGCAACGGGAATGGCAATGGGAACAACGCGAGCAACCAACTCACCTTCAACTCCAATTGTTACCGTTGCAGTTGCTGTTGCAATTGTTGTTGCTGCTGCTGCTGTTGTTGTTGACTCTGGGCTTGGGCCATGCATTGGTCGCCCAGCATCCGTCTCCAGCTCCGTCTCTGTGTCTCAGTTGCAGTCGTTTTGGCTGCTTGTAACCTCACCTTTAACATCCCACATGCGTCGCCAGTTTGCCAGACTTGTTGCTTATTCTATTTTTTCCTCAAGCTCTTTATAATACTCTACACAATCTATTTAATGAGAATAGTCGAGCACATTGGCTATAAGGGAATGTCTTTATGTTAGCTATATAAAGCAGTGTTGCCAAGCCTAAAAAAATAAAATTAAATTAATCAAAAATAATAATAATCATATATATATTTTTTATTTTCTGCAACTTTCTCAAGTGAAGTCTGGTTGTTTTATATATTGGCCTTTTTGGCCGTTTTTTAAAGCTAACTCTTAAATGATATTTTGATAATTAAACTAAAAACAATGTATAAAATATGACAAAGGGAAATATATTATATTCTTTCAAGCTGTACATGTTTCGAATATTTTATTCAACAACTAACTTCCCAAGACTTGGCCTAGAAGCCAAGCAGAATGCACATATAATAATATATTGCATATAATAATATAATTTCATATGCATTTATAATTTACATATAGATCAAATAAATTAACCAATATTTTTGTAGATGACAAAAATATATTTTAATACGTAACTATTCAAAATAAATCTGTTAATTAAAGCTAGATATATAATATATATTTTAGATCTTTTATACAATTATTTTTATATATTTTATTTATTCTAGGTAAGCAACAAGTCCATCAGCTATACTTCATAATGCCGGCATAAACTGTTTATATAATTTTTTTTTATTATTTTAAGCCAAGCCCTTTGCAGTCTCTTAATTAATTTGGATTTAGCAGTGCATTGGCTAGTCTGTGCCGCATTTGCATAAGGCCTGCACCTATTGTTGCTGTGTTCCTTGTGAAAAGAGTTCTTGTTGTTGCTATTGCTGTTGTTGTTGTTGTTGCCTTTGTGGCGGCGTGCAACACGTCATCGTTGATGCAGTAGTTGCCATGGGCAAGTCAGTTAGACCAATTGTCAATTAAGTCAATGCAAAATGTTATATAAATAACGTATTATATAATTTGAAAACTTATACACATGCATATACATATATATATTTTTTTTATTTCCAGTGCAATATTTGATGATGATTATGTCTCCAGTCTTGAGCATCGAGACTGTGGGCGAGTCGTGGGCAGCTCATTGAATCTGAAGTGGAGCTACTGTAGTTGATGTTGACTTTATATAAGTTTGTGTGTGTGTGTGCTAGCTGGGCTTTAATTAGCTGGCCAAACCTTGAGCTCAATTTCTGTGTGCAATAAAAAAGTGCAACATTTTGCCTACAGCTGGGTGGCCCATAAAGCCCATAAGTGTGCACTCTGCACACCCTCACACCCTCACACACACACACACACGCAGTTGAATACACACGTGAAGGAATGGCAAAGTCCAACAGGAAGTTTGCCACACGCAATCAGCAACGTAGCCAGGCCATAAGACGAAGACTTCACACTAGGCCGGGTCTCAGGTCGCGGATCTCCCGGTCTCAAGTCGCTCTACGTATGCCCGGGCCACATTCCAACTCGAACTAGACAAATATTGATGGCCGCTCATCAATAGCCACAGCAGCAGTGGTGCCGTCGCACCACAAGCACCACCACCACCAGCAACAACAAATGCAACGAAAATCAAACGCAGCAGAAAGAAAATTTGCAGTGCGATTGATTTATTTACCACGGCTTAGATTTACCGCCTTGCAGCCGAGTGGCATTTTGGCATTGTGCTGATGATGCTTTCCCACTTTTGAAGTCGACCCCGCTGCCCGCTGCCCACTGCCCACTCCCCACATCAGTCGCTGCAGCGCAATCCCTAAGCATCAGTCGCATCATCAACTGGCGGCACTCGCGGCGCACTCAGCTTTAAATGTTGCGTTTGATTTCGCTGGGCCAACTGTTTTTATCTCTTTTTCTCTCTTTTGGTCTTTTTTCTGTATTTTTTTGAAATTTTTGTGCCTGTCCAACTGCATCGTTACACAAAACCACAAACAATTTATATTCCCATCAAACATTTGACCGCAACGCTGATTCATCTTAATCAATTATAATCTTTTGGATCGAGTTTTTCCGCAGTAATGAGCGAAAAACTTATGCAGTCGCAGTAGAGGTCGCCGCCTGGGGGCAACGCTGCGTGTAGAGAGATTTGCGCCACAGGCGTTGCACAGATAAGAGAGACAACCAGGCTCCACTCCTCCTTCTCCTCCAGCTGCTCCTCCTCGCCAGCAAAAGGCCCAGCCGCCAGCTTATTCGCAATCGCAATGCTAAACGAGATGATTGCATGCCGACACAATGCGCACAACACAATGAGCAGGAGGCGGGAGCAGGAGCAGCAGAGCTAGATGAAGCTGAAGAAGATGCTGCTGCTGCGGCTGCAGTCAGCTTAGACCCAAATAGCTTAGATCTACGGCAAGGTATGGGCCTAATAAAAGCATGATACCATCGATCGACCAAATGGTTTTCCCATGCACTTGCCTCATTCATAGCATACATATACATATACCAATTAGAAAACATTTTGCTTTTGAATATTTCACTTGGTTTATGGCTTTTCAATAGCTCGTAAACTGCGGCCAGGTGTTAGTTTAGCAATTGCAATAAAAGCAGGTAGGCGTGCTCCCGAGTCGACTCGAGAGCGCCTAACCAGGAGATGCCAAGCTGTGCTAGCCATGCCGATCCCATTTCTGGCAGAATGGGAGAAGTTATGGAAGCAGCGAAAAAGAGATGGCTCCTCTTTAAATCTTTATGCATTTCATATTCCAGCTACTAAAGTTCATTGTGAGCCTTAAGCAATTTCCGGGGAGCAGCTGAAGCTTAGAATTATGTGAAGGAATTCAGTCAGACTGAAGACAAGGAATCCAAGTTTGTTTTGATTTTCTTATAAATAAAAATTAAATTCAGTTCTGCCTTATTTTTTTAATATTTTTATTTTTATTATTATTTTTTAGTTTATCATAGTGATTATGTAATCAATCAATAGTATTATAAATTCATTTATTTAATATTATAATGCCAAATCAAATACAATTCCTCCCATTCCATAAGATATATGCTAACAATTGTTGCCCCACTCTCTCTATCTCTCTCTCTCTCTCTCTCTCTCTCTCTCTCTCTCTCTCTCTCTCTCTCTCCCTCTCTCTTTCCTCTACACTCACACAGCAACATGAGGAAGGTCTGCTCTGATCGCAGCTGTCAAGGCGCACCACAGCTTTCGACATGCTCAATTTTCAATTAGAATCTGTGGTTGCTGCATGCGCCGCAATTGTTTAATTTACAAATCATGTGAACCAATTAAGCACAAGCAAAGCGAAAGCAATAAAAACAACACCAGCAACAACCACAACAACCGCAACAACAACAACAACATCGGCAACAGCACGAACAAGGCTTAAATAGACTTTACTTGTTAACAATTATTAGACCGAGAGCAAAGTCGCGTCGAGTCAGAGAGCCAGCCAGAGTCGAGGCGAGCAATCGAAACCAAATCAAATGATAAATGACAACACCAAAACACAACTAGCCTATGGAACCTACAATGGAGGAGCAGGTCGAAGCCGAGACGATGTCGATCCATTAAGCCCATAGCACCAGCCACTTGACGGATGAGTTTGAACTCACATGTCTGACCCAGAGCGGCGCGAGACAGATAGAGATAGAGACCGAATACCAGAGAGAGAGAGAGAGACGAGGGGGCGCCGTCATGTATCATAAGGCAAATGAAACTCACACCATGGGCAGCCGCATCTACAAATAGGGCCCAGACGCAGGGCCCTAGCCATAGATTGGAGCTCAGCATCTCCAGCCAACTCCATTTCTGGAGCTGGGCAAACGGCCAAGTTACACATTATTTGATAAATGGCACACAACCTTTTCGAGGTTGATTATTGTGTTTTGTCTCACTGTACGTGTGTGTGTGTGTGTGTTGTTTTTATTGTGGGACTTCTTTTTTTGATATTATTTTTATTCCCAGCTGTTTGTCTGTGTGTGCTGATTGCCCCGCGGGGCCACAAACAAAGATCGACCACAAATTTAGCTACAATTTCAAACAGTTTTGGTTTGTTTTTATCGCTGTTGCTGTTGTTGTTGCTGTTTCTGTTTTTTGTTTTACCATAACGGGGCCTTCGTTACAAAATTGGCGAATTGAATTAATCGTTTCCATTTTGTTTATTTGTTGGTAATTAAACACCTCTGCTTTGATTTCTTGTCTGCTGCGCGAGCAAAGCAAATGAATCATTTACATTTTTATTTATTTGGTTTTTTTTTTGTATTTCTTTCATTCGTTTTTTTGGTGTTTCCTAATGTTGAATCGTTGTAAGCCATAAATTTTGGTTACGCTATGTAGCGTTATGTGGGGCCATGGGAATATTATTTTTTATCTCTGTGTAGCATGTGTTTTCCTTACTTTTTATTTTCGATAAATTCACGCATAGCCAATGGCGCCTGTTGAGAAATTATTAGGGCAGAATTGTGGCGAAATCGAATCAGCTAATTAAGTTTCCTACTAAATTTGACGATGAGGCGAAAGTACTTCAGCTATTGCAATTGATTTGTTAGCGAAGAGAAAATAGAATTAATATCAAAAATTATTATTAATATTAAATATGCAGCAACAAAAATAATTTAAATGCGTTTAAACAAAATGAAGAAAAAATATTTAATTATCAATAAAAAAAAAAATAATAATAACAAAAAATTAAATTAAAATAAATAAAAATAATAATATAAATAAAAAATAAAATAAAATAATAAATAAATAACATTTATGCCAAAGCAGCATAATAAATTGATATGAAGTTACATACCAACAAATATATATATATATATATATATTACATGTAGATACATATATACATACAAAAAAATAAAAAAGTATAGATATAAAAATAAAAAATCTATATACTTATAATATAAATAAATAAATAAATGAATACAAATTTTATATAGCTATTTATAGTAAAATAAAAAATAAATTATAAAAAAATTTATACCTAAAATAAATAACAAATATATTATATGAGCTTGCCAATATAAATCGCAATCAAAATATTTTTAAGAGTTTAAAAAATAGTAATAAATTGAGAGTTAGAGCATCTGCTCGTCTCTGTGCGCCTGCCTCCACGCCCGCCTCTATCAGCCGCCTCTCAGCCTTGTTTCGGTGCAAGTCCACGCAAAACTTGCTATTTCAAATTTCAATTTATAGGAAAATGTTAGCAGCAGGTGTTCGCCGAACACAAAAGTTGGCGTCGATGCAGCTCATCAGCTGTGGCTGACCATCAACAGCTCCGTGGAGTGGAGTGGCTGCTTAAGTGGTGCTTCCAAAATAAAGCAATTTAATGTACGCCATTGGTGGTGTGGCTCTGGTGCTGTGGTGCTGCGGCTGGCCCCATTCGACTCACGTGGTAAGTACATTATTTTGGGAAAGTTTTTTCTCTATTTTTTCGGCGTTTGAAAAATTCTGCAATGTCAAAATGGACAACACAAAAAATTTGCATTAAGCGGAGCCAAGCCGAGGCGCTGGGCAGAGGCGCTAGGCAATAGGCCAGAATGGTTAGTCAGAGCCGCTGCTTGGCGGCTTGGTGAGAGCCCTCAGGCATTCAATTACAATCGATTCTGGTGTGAAAAAGTTCAATTTCTTTTTAGCCAACTGCGACGACGACGACGACGGCGACGGCGATGACTGCGACCCGTTCGCAGGCGAGTAATGAGGAAATGGCAAAACGCAGTCGCAGTCGCAGTCGCAGTTACAGACCGCAGCACGGACAGACGGACAGTCGAACGGATGGACAATCGGACGAATCGGACGGGCAGTGGCCATATGGAAAATGCAACTCATGCACTTCCTAGATTGAACAACTGGTTGGCTATGCTATGCTGACTGGGCTGACTCGACTCGACTCGACTCGACTTGACTTTACTTGACTTGGCTGGGTCTCTGTGTGTGCAATATCTACATATGTGATTGCCATATTGTGTAGATAATTGTGAGCGACCCCCCTGTGCCGATTCTCCGCCAATGTGCTCAGTGAAGTGCTTAATGCTTTGTGACTATTCATGGGCACTCAAAGCAGCAGCAGCAGCAGCAGCGGCAGCGGCGGCGGCAACATTCGCATTGCAGCCAACAGAAGCAGCTTCACTTGGCCACATATGCAAATCACACACAGGTGAAGTTCGACAGGCCTGGCCAGAAAAGTGCAGCACTCCAAATGGGCAAACACAACTGGCTTGGACAGCGGGGGCCGGCAGGCTGGGTGGGGCAACAGCAACTGGGCACTCAAGCATTGACAGTTGAGTGGTCAACGTTTTTAGCTGCACCACCAGCACCACCAGCAGCAGCAGCAGCAGCGTCAACAACAATAATTACCCACTTGCCTGCACTTGATATTAAAATCAGACAAAAGGCGCAAAAAAAAAAAAAGTCAGTCAGTCAGGCAGCCAGGCTGGGTTAGAGTGAGGGAGGTGCAACGGTTGAGTCGACTGAAAGACGCTTCAGTCGTCACACGGGTCAAAGCGAGCAAAAACCCAACAAAAACGTGCAAAACAATGTGCAAAATTATCAAAAATCGTTCATCAAATTACCAAAAAGAGCGCAACGGGCCACTTAACGACTCTATTACGAAATGGCAGAGAGAAAAAAAAGTAGAGAAGAGAATTGAAAGAAGCAGCAGTGGCAGCAGCAGCAGCAGCAAAAAAAAAAAATAATAATAATAGAGGCATCGAGAGACGTGGCTGGCAAACGGGCGTTTGCGAACAAAAATTGCAAAAGCGTCAACACAAAAATTATTTTAAATTAGAACTCGAAACTACTCACGTTTTGCAATTTTCGCTTTTTGTGTGGAATGCCAATTGAAGTGTTAGGAAAATAAACAAAAGTCTCGGCTAGTTGCAAAAACAAAAACCGAGGGACACAAAACAGAGAGAAAAAAAATAAACTGAAGCATCATCCACAAGGTGAGGAGGGCGGTGGGGGAGGGTACCAGCAACAACCAACGGTAGCACTAAAATAACAACAACAATAACACGACTTCGATGAAGACTTGGCTAGGCAAACTTCTCTGTCTCCCTGCCTCGCTCTGCCGCTCTCTCTCTCGCTCTCTCTCTCTCTATGCAGCTGCACTGCTCACTCGTGCTGTGGGCTGGCTTGGCCTGGGCTGGCAATCAACGCAAATAGCTCAAACGCCTCAAGTGTTTGCTGAAGATGTCACCCACACCTCAGGCTCGGGCTGCAGGCAGCAGGCGGCAGGCGGCAAGCAGCCTTAGTCAAGTTCGTTGCCTGAGTCTTTTGTTTAGACAACGTCAGTCAGCAGCACCAGCGCAAGTTCCTTCAATCTGAGTTTGGCTTTTGCAATTTGGCACAGCAACAGAAATAACAACAACAACAACAACACAAATATTGGCAATATTTCGATGCGACTTCAGCAACTGCTGTCGCCGCTGCTGCTGCTGCTGCTGCTGGCAAAATATCGCTTACAGTTAAATGGAAATTGATGCACTTAGCTGACTCACTCAGCACTTCTGTTTGGGCTATAGGGGCCATAAGGTACTTATATATATTGGCATACGAACAAGTACAACTCGCTTTTCTATACGTTCCGAGCAACGTGACTTTGAATAAATTAAAGTGCATATCATATGCATGCGCCTGTGCCACAAATAGAGCGAACGTTGCCTCTATAGGAAGCAGCTGCTGACGCTGACGCTGCCACTGCCGCTGCCACTGCTCCAAATAGCCACTGGTAGTCACTGCATATATATATGTATATATATTGGAAAGGGATTGCCATGGAATAGACACCGCACAATAGCCAAAGGTCAGAGCAGCTGCTCAGGTGACGCAAACAAAGGGGCTTTATGGACTTGCAATCGGCTACTCGGGCAGCTTTGTGATGAATTTCCCACTTCCAATTTAAACAATACTCAACGACAGCAAAAAATACTGGAGCTGCCGTTTCCATATATTTATTATTATTATTTTAACTAGTTTAGGGTAATAGAACATTGAGAAAAGCAAACAAAGCTGTTATGGCTTGCGTTTCATTTTTTGGCTAATTTACAGTATTTTAAATTGTAAATTGTCAGAATATTGCTTGAGCAATTTACAAGGCATTTTTAAATAATTTTTTTAATATATTGTGGAGTTAAGGTAGAGGGGAAAAACCCGTAAAACGAAAAGCTAATTTTGTTTGTTAATTATTATTTATTTCTATTATTTCGTATGCAAAAATACCTCCATCTCCTAAGGTCCAAATTATTTGTACAAATTTGTAAAAAATAATAATAATTGTATAACATATTCCTTAAGACAATGAAAATTATTCAAATTTATTTAAGTTTGACTTTAAACTAATATATTTATATATTTTTCTATTTATTACATTTTTTATATATTTATTTATCATACTTATATTAGGAAATCGATCAAGTCGTAAATATTGATTTACAATCATAAACGAAATCTCGAAATGCCAATGATAATATTTATTGAAATGATTTATGCGTCGAGTAACCCGAAACCGTGGCTGTAACTAAAGCTAATCACAACTTATGACTGGCGATAACAATCAAGGAGCATAACTCATGCATTTATAACTGGGGCCAGCTCTTCGAGTACTCCAAATGTGCGGCGCATAAATGTCACAAGTTGGGGCCATAAAAGTTTTGGTTGCGTTCAAATCTTTTTTGCTTAATTATCATTTTAATAAATTGCAATTAATTAAATTTAATTAACAGCAAACACGAGTTCAGGCCAATTGGCACGCCGCAACGGGACACGCAGCACGCAGGTCCGCTCCAAGTCTCATTTTTATTATCAACAGCTGCCAAAATCATGTCCCAAATGCCATAACCTAGCCGATTTTATGCGCGGCTGCAGCGCCTCGCGACTACGACACAACAAATTTGATGCGGCACTGGTAGCATGCAGTGCCACAGATGAGATGCCACAGAGCACAGAGTCGTGATACCCTATGATGGGCCTATCAAGCTCGTCTGCGTAAGTGTGTGCGTGTGTCTAAAGTATTGTGTGTGACATGCACGCGGAAAAATATCTCTAGGCTTGTTATGAAAGCTAAAATCCCTTTGCTCATATTTGATTAAAATTATATAAAAAAAAATATTATAAATATATCTCTATATATTTTTATAAAAAAAAAAAATAATCAAAATTATACGAAAAATATTTGAAATATTAAAAATATGTATGCGTACTTTTATAAAATAAAAGAAAAAAATATTTAAATATTTATATACCGAATTTTATTTGTATTTATAACAACAATCAATAAAATATTTATGGCAACAATTTTAAATATATTTGTTAGTTAAGTAATATATAAAAATATAATTGAAATATTTTTGTAAATAACAACAACATATTTATTAATAAAATATTTATGGACAAAGTTTTAAATATATTTTTAAATAAAATAAAATATAGCAATATAATTAAAATATTTTTATATTTTTCTTAAAATACTACATTTAGCATCAACAACATTATTTATTATTAAATTTTATTGACTTTACAAGTAAAGGGTAATTTATAGTCTCTCTTAATGCCCAAAATTTGCCAATAATTATTTTATAGTTCTGTGAGCATTAAAATTTATAAATTTACTTGATCTTCATACACTCATATTTTTAAGCACTTGCACACAAATAAAGAGCTTATAGTTTATTTATAATTGAATTTAATTTATAGTCCGCTAACTAGTATGCAATTTGTATATGTCATTTTTCTCAGTGTACACATTTGATTTCTTAAAAATCTATTCCAAGTGGACAACTAACAAATTTAAACGCACCTTAATTACTACCAAGAAAAACGATATACAGAGGGAGGCAGACAGTGGTGGGCTATAGATATTACGAGAGAGAGAGAGAGAGAGTGGAGATGGGGTGAGATATAGAGAGAGCGAGTGCAACTTGTTCTACCCAGGCTCTGGCCTTAAGACTCAGCTGCAGCAACAAGTCAACATTCAACTGTAAATTGCCGTTTGCTCAAATATGCGAAATTAACAAGACACAATTACAAGACAGAAGACGCAGACAAACACGCCTAGACATCAACTGCTGCTGTTCCCCGCCCCCGCTCCTGCTCCAGCTGGCTGGCTGGCTGGCTTGCTGCTCCTCGGCCGTGTTATCGTTTAGTCTATGGTTTTATTTTTATTGCGCCAAGATGCGCCACACCACAGAGCCGTGTCCAGTGCGCACAGTTCCCAGCCACAGCATCGGCGAAAAATTGTGCAAGATTTTTATCGGGCGGAGCAACTGCAGCAGGAGGCGTCAGGCTGACCAGCCGAGCCCGGGTTAGGTGAAAACGCAAACACGCGCATGCAAAATGGAATTTATTGTATAATTAGGATTTGTCTTATAGGTAATAAGACGCATTAAACACAGCCGCACCAGAAATGTGCGTGGAAAGCGACATTTTCAATAGAAAATCTGTTTCGGCCCTGGCTTTCTATGAGTGGTTCGCCTTCATATTTCTGCTAGCCCAGGCGTGCCTCTGCGCTAGCTGTTTGTAATGTAAGCTCATTACGGCAGACGAGCTGTTGCTGTTGCTGTTCGGCTATGTTTTGTCGCCGGGGTGTCGAAATGTACAGCCAATTACATGCGACAACAGCAACAACAACAGCAGCAGCAACAACAACAACAACAACGTGCATGTGGCCCACTGCTAGAAGAGGAATTCAAGGCGATTGCTTCTGCTACTTAAAGCATCGAATTTCATGAGTTGTCTGTGTGGAGCGCTGCCAGGTTGCGACCTCTTCAAGAGCCTTTCCACACGCCCATAGAACACTCATTGTGCGTGTAATTATACAAGCAATGCTGGGGCCGTGCATGCGCCAAGGATATGTTCCGAAAAATGGGGTCGGCTCACTCGTAATGAACATGCAAACCAATTGGAATTTTTGCTCAAGTGAAGCGAAGACGAGGCAGGAGATTGGTAAATAAATTGCAACTATTGCATATGCAAGTGTGTTGCGGGCTTTAGCTGACGCGGGGAATGTGTAATGGAATGCCTGCAGTCATGTCCTCTGTCTGCCTTTAAATGTAGATCCCAATTCCAGAAGGTAGTGTGGAATTGGTGTCGATGGCAGCTTTTATACCCCCCAAGATTCCAGTATTCCATATCGTTACATTTCTTTGTTCCGCTCTCAATCTCATTTTATTGTTGATTTCACTTACTTTCTGTCTCGTCTCATTGCTGTCCTGCTGTCATCCTTTCTCCCTCCCTCTCTCTCGCTCACTCTCAATCTGAATTTCTCGCTCTCTCTCAGTCCTTCTTTGATTCTTACTCTCTATATCTCTCTCTCGTTGGACTTTTAAGGATTTATATCTTCCCTCCTAATCTGAGTTTCTTCTTTCTTCGTTATTTCCCCCCTCTTCTGCTCTTTATTCCCACCCTCTCTCGAATCTTAAATGTCTTCTTGGCTTCTCTCTATCTCTGTCTTTCTATACTTTTACTACCTTAGATTTTTAGCTTCTCATGCTTTCTCAGTTCAACATCGCCCTTCCACGCAATTCTCATTAACGCAAACATTCCTCATCCACTCTGCCTCTTCGCTTCGCCGTGCACTTATCTCTTTGATCTTACGTAGCTAGTTGCTGCAATTCTATATGCTAAATTCGATAGTTTGCCTCGCGCATCGAATGTCATCCAAGGGCATTCACATGCATCAACATGACTTCCGCTCTTGTCGACATTTGCCCTCTCGCCGCTCACTTGGCCGAGCAAATGCAATCAATAATCAAAGCGAAATCTCAACGATGTGTGCAAAATGCAAATGCTGAACACGCTATGAACTATGATCATTGCAGAAGATCACACAGCATCTGTAGGTGGGCAATCTCTGTTGTTATTGTTGTTGTTGTTGCTTTTTATTATTATTTTGTATTTTTGGCCACGCTAATTTTGTTGACCTGCTGATTGCGCATGGAAATTGAAAATTATGAAATTATATTTTCTGCACCTTCATAAAGCGCAACACATGCGAATGCATCAATAACAACAACAACAGCGACAACAACAATAGTAACAACAACAACAATAACAAATGCATCATGTCAATCGTGATTTTGTTTGCTGGAACTTTAACATTTCATCGACGTGCCGATGTGATCCCATATGACGATGATGACGATGATGATGATGGGGGATGGCGATGGCGATGCTGATGGTGATGTGTTGATCAAACTGAAGCTGCGCGTCACAGTTGGAGACGGGGCTAGGCCAACCCAGGCCAAGCTCAAGCTCGGGCCAGGGCATGAGTGCTGCACACGCTCCACGGCTCATCAGGCCACACGTCATGCATGCCCATATACAAATTCGTTGCGCCTGATTACAAGATCAGAAAGAGAGAAAGAGAGACAGAGAGAGAGTGAGCGAGAGAGTGAGAGAGAGAGAGAGAAGGCCGTGTGACTTCCAATGTTGCTATGACCCAAACGTTCAAAATTTGTAGCAATGACCCAAGAGATGATGTTCATGTTGTTGTTGTTGTTCTTGCTCGGGTTGGTAATGATGATGTTGATCGAAGAGCTATTCGCACGGCCTAGCTCATTGCAACGATGCCAATGGCTTGAAATCAATTGCCAGAGAGCATAGCGCACGAGAGCTACAACAGAACATAAGGAAATTCTGATACCCTTACGGCTAGGATAGAGCTAGGCAGATCAGATCGAATAAAAGAGAGAGAGAGAGAGAGGGAGAGAGATGTGAATACTATAGTAACTCTATTTAGTCTACATGCTCTCCCAGCTCATCTTATCAATAAGAATCGTACGTTGCATATTCTATATGCTATTCAACATACTCTACGGCTCTCTCTGCCTCCCTCTTATAGGGTATACATCGCGATTCTGTTGCCGCTATTGGCTGTTTATGCTAGCCGCGGGGCAATGCAGATGCCATTGGAGAATGACTTCGTTCCAAACGAGCTGCAAGTGCAGCAAGTCGCAAAAGTTCGCGGGAATATTTGCCGTATGAGTATGCATGTGTGTGTGTGTCTGTGTGTGTGTGTGATGGCCTGATCTTTAGCCATATTAAATTAGCCAAAGGCTAGCGGGCTATGAGCTATGATTGATCTGCGTCTCGTCGCGGACGATTATACAGTCAGTCAAGTGGAGTCGGTCAGGTCGGGTCGAAGTTGCCGATCGGATCGAATGGATGGGCAATCCAATCGGATCGGATTGGCGAGCGGGTCGCGTCGCCTTCCATGCATAATTTGATGTGTGTCGAAGCTGACTCGACCAGAAAGAAGTTCATGTACAAATTTACTATACGTAAATCTCTTGTTCTCGGTTTATTTTTTTCAGATTTTTTATTGAGTTATTGACGGCAATTGAAAGCAAGGCACAAATGCTATGCACGTTCCGGCTTAAGGTTAAGTACGGTGGGAATTACTACTCGATAGAGCTCTCCAGTCGCCCCTTCCTTCGGGCTGCCAGCAGATGTCAAAGTTGAAGTGTGAGGAACTCAGACAGTAGGCCGTTGTGTGCTGTTAACTGCTCTCGGGTTTCTCCCAACAGAGATGAGACCCATTGGGCTGCCCCACTTCCAAGTGGCTCAGTCCGTTAATCAACGCTCATCGTTCATAACGAAAGCGATCATAAGCAGCCGATTGCATCGATCTCTGATCAGTTTCAATGCTTTCCCGAGTAGCGTTTCGTCTGGCCATAGGAAATTTCTACAAAGTCGTTTACGAAAGAGTAGCCAAAGGCTATCTACGAGCTATAAACAATATGGCTATTGATTGCAACTAATTGTTGTGGAAAACGTAAAGAAATTTATCAAACGCCTATAAAAACTATATCAGCTCGCCCCGCACGCTTTTGCCCCACTGTGGCAGCGCTTCGAGGGCTTCCAGTAATCATTCAAAGCGCTTCACAAATCGAAGAGCCCCAAAACTTTGGCTCAGCCACTCGTAAAATCGTTTATAAATTATGAAAATATATGTACATAATGCATATAAGCATGAGTTCAAAGCGCGCCGTTTACAACAAAAGCAAAATAATAATAAAAGAAATATGAAAAGCGCTTTTTATGTGCTTGATTATTAATTTATTAACTAAAAAAAGATACACACGAATATGAAGAAGAGAAAAAATCGAAACGAAATACAAGAAAAAAATCATCATAAAAATTCAGATTTCTATGTCGCTGCCGTTTTCGAGTCGCTTTGGTTTCTTTTCGGTTATCCATTTTGTTGGTCACAATAATTAAATTTAGATTAAGTTTAGAAACGAATCGAGACGAACATCGTCCACAGTAGTTTAATGTATGCAAATTACACGCTGCGGCACCCGCCCTCTCCCTCCCCCACACTTCATCGATGACCCGAGTGGCTCGGCTGTCGACATTGAGCCAAAGCCCTTTAAACGTGACGAATCGATTCAAAACTAGAATTACACATTATTCATACAAATATATATAAATGTATATGATTTTTCTCTCTTGCTTTTCAAATTTGTAACACATTTCTCATAGGGTTTTCCCTTTAACGGGCTGCTGCCGGGTGCTGGGGGATTTTCATTTTCATCTTATTTGTTGCAGCTCATATTTGGTCTATGGCCGAACTACGCCCATTTTCTCAACTTTTCGACTTTAATCGTCGTCTGAGGTTTCCAAGTCGTTTGTATAATTTGCTTCGTTGTTATTTTTTTTTCATCCTGAACGCTTTCCATTTTAACTAGCTGTACGAGTCTATCGCCTCGCCGCTTCTTGCGGTGGGCGTTGCTAATTAGTGTTGGAAAATGCGCTCGATTTGATTTGTGGAAATTTATGTTTAAACATTACCTCGCCCCGACGTAGTTTCGGGCCTTGTTTACGACGTGTGAGCTTTGGGGCTGAACGCATTTTAAATGAGCTTATAAAACACGCAGCGCAATGGGAGGAGGAGGAGGAGGAGGAGGAGCTGCCTGAGGTGCAGCCCGGAGTGGGAGGAGCCGCCGGCATAATTAAGTGAACTCAAGAAGTGTTCAACCATTTAGGCCGAGCTGTGGGAAGCTCTCACACTCGTGTCTCTATTTAGCTGCGCTCAAGCAGAAAATCTAGAAAATAAATTTTAGTTAAATGTGGAGCATGCAAGAAAAATGCAATATTAAATACGATTAATTCTTAAGGAATTCGATTTTAACTAGTGTAATAAACTACACGAGCTGCAGGTAATATCTACTTTTTTCCTCTAAAACAATTTGCATATGCCCATAAAAAATATGTCTACACGTTTAAAAATAAATAGAATAATAAAATCGGAAACTTTGTTCACTTGAAATACTAAAACAATCCCAATAATAAATACAACTTTTGATATTGTCAGCTCAGCTCAACGAATTTAAATATTTCATTGTAAGACTCATATGCTTCAAAGTCGAGTCCAGCAAATAAGTTCTGGCTGGCATTCATCTGATTCGAATTAAAATTGCAAATGTGAAAGTTATCTAGATAAATAGCTTATTGGGGCTGGCTGGAAGTCGCCTCTAAAGCTTGGCTAGAATGCAGTCGGGTTATAAATATTGCCAGCTAACATGGCTTAGCGGCAATTGAAGACACTTGAGCGAGACTTTAGAAATTAACAAGCAAACAGATTTCAGCGCCTGCATTCCCCAAAGACGTCAGTGGCAACAGGAGTCCCCCCCCCCTCACTCCCGCTCTGAACGCCCCCATGGCATACGCCCTAGCCTGGTAGTTGCTTGTAATTAAAAACGCGCAAGTCGTAGAACGAGAAGAAGCAGACAAAATAACAGAGATCTGTTGAGAACAGGTCGAGCTGTTGCTGCTGTTGCTGCTGATGCTGTTGCTGTTGCTCTCTATGATGAACGGGGCGTAACGCGCCAAGTAAAAATTAATTTTCCATATGTGCAAAGTCTGCGTATGTGTGTGTGTGTGTGTGTGTGTTTGTGTGTAGAGGCAAATGCGATTTTTCTGATTTGTGATTTTCTGACTGACGACGAACGACGGACGACTGACGAGCGTCGGCTGACAGCCTTCAATCTCACGAAAAATGTGCTAATTGCAATAGAAAGACAATTTCTATCGTAAACATTTTTCAAACTAATGAAGCAAAAATGTATAAATGCGAAAAGCGCAAAGCAAAAAACGAAAGACTGAAACAGAAACAAAACAACAGTTGAAATGGCGTAGCGTCTGACTAAAAATTAGTTGTTCAAAATGAATTGCACTAATATCGAATTTCACACTGTTGCGCTAATGGCCAACAGCAGCAGCAACAACCACAACGGCAACAACAACAGCAACAGAGAGTAGACTAACAACAACAACTGTTGCTGCTGCTGCAGCTGTCAGACGGCAACAACAAAAGCAGCAAAAATAAAATGCAATCAACATGTGTATTTTTTTTTACGTTTTAGCTTTTTTTCGCCTCTTTTTTTTTGCTGCTAATGTGCAAAGCGCTGATTGGACGAAACCTGACCGCAAAATGGAAATTATGATGCGGCCTCGTTTGAGTAAAGAGCACAGCGCACAGCGGCGCAACAGAGACAACAACAATCAACGGCAACTCGACAACGACAACGACAACGACAACAACTTGTCGACAGCCCAAGCCGTAAGCGGGTTTCACTTTTTTGCTCTTTGCTTTTTGGGCTGAGGAGTTTCTGCTTGAGATTGCGAATTCTTAAGGGGTGGTGGGGGTCGGGGCGGGGGTTCCAGCCCCAGATACGTGTAGTGTGTAGCCAAGCAGCCAGCCAATAACAAACTATAACTAACAGCGTTACCCGATATCAAGCTGCAAGTTTATTGGTCAATCAATGCGGCCAACAGCGACAACTCAGTTGAGCCAGTTGCGCTGTGAGGACACGTTTGACGCACAGACAGACAGACGGTCGGACGCGTTGCAGCTACAGAGACAGAGTCAGAGCAAGAGCGAGAGAGAGCGAGATAGAGATCGCTTTATATATTTTCATATGGCAGTGTATAACAAGTTGACGATCACCGACCGGGGCGTGCATATTACAAAAATGCAGTCAGACGGATGCAGATGGTGGAGTGGCGGTCGAACAAGTTGTACAATTAGATAAATCGCAGCATTGGGAGAGTTGGCGAGCGGAGAAATTGCACTGGACTTAAGACTACGGCTAGAGCTGTTCACAATTTTGCAGCACTGTTGCACCTAAATTTAACTATGAACAACATTAATATAGAGTATTAAATTAAACATTAATTAATAACTATTTCGATTACATTTAAAAAAAAATTGCAGGTAATAAAAATAAACATTTAAAAAATATATATAACATTTATTAATAAAATACATATATGTATATATTTTTTTAATATTTCTAATAAATAAAATATCAGGAAAAAAAAAATAAATAAATTGATATATAAACATTTAGATACACAATAAAATAAATAAACAATAATAATAATTAATAAATTAATAAATTAATATTGATATTAAATTATTTGAAAAATAGCACACAATAGATTGCAAAAAAAAAAACAAATATCACATAAATATATATTTGATATTTTTAGCACTGAACTTAATAATAAAATATTCTTTAAGAAAGATGAAAAGTATAAACAAAAATTTTGTAAATAATAAAATTAAATAACATCAATTGTATTTTAATTTTGCAATATATAATATATATACATTAATATTATATTTTAATATATCTAACATAAAAATATAAATGTAATATAAAATTCTAAATTGTAAAATACTTAAAAAAGAATTGAATATATTACAAATTTAAGCAAAGTACATGTAAAACTAAAAAAAAAAAAAAATGTATGTAATCTAAAGAATTTCAAAATGAAAATAATATAAAAAAAAAACAATATTTAGTGTTAAAAAATAAGATAATCAAATATATGTATATCATAACTACAAAATGAAAGTAAGATAATTAATGTTAAATAAGTATAAGAAAATAAATAATGAAAATTATTTATATTTGATTAAAAGAAAACTTAAACACTACCCGGGCCTCACAACATACTTAACATAAAAGTCAAACAATATTAATTGGTAAACGTTAGGCACGTTTCACTGTATGCAAATGCTTGGCCATCTTCTGCAGTTTGTCTGTCACCTGTTGGAGTAGCGCTATTCAAGATTTACTAAAGCCATTAAATGCCAACGACAAACTGCGAACTGCGAACTGCCAACTGGCAATTGCCAATTGGCAAACGCTTCGAACTCAGCTTTAGCCTAATGATGGAATTATAAGCAACAAAGATGCAGAGCCCAAGTCTTCGATGTCTCTGGTCATGATGGCTGTGCGCATATATTGCTATTGTTGTTGTTGCTGTTGTTGTTGTTGTTGTTGTTGTTGTTGTTGTTGTTGTTGTGCTTGTTGCCGCCCAAAAAGCTGCACATTTGCTTTAATTTATGTAGCTGCAAAATGCGTTGAAGTTACAAAGAAATCAAATTGAGACAATTGCCACGGATGGGTGGAGTCACTGAAGGCGAGGTCTCCCTTGAGCTGTGAAATGTGTAGAGAATATAAATGAGTTTGCATTGCTTAGGCATTGAGAGATTGAGGCTCTGAGAGATAAAGACAGGCAATCGACAGCTGATGCTGATTAGGTATATATATATATACACAAATAATGAACAGAGATTTGTCTCCTGTTGAGATTGATTTCCTTCTATGATACTCTACCATATAAAAGGAACTCGAGTTAGCAAACTTTGAGCAGATATTCTTGTGGCACATCTTAAATGGAATCTCAGCTCACATGATCATCAAATCCTGCTGCCTTTCTTACAGTAAATCTCCTTTGAAATAGTTCTCAGCCATTCGAATGAAGCTGCTCGCTGTAAACACATTTCAATCAATTGATATTTGTAGGGTATTATCATAAACCCACACTCACACACACACCCTCTCACATATATACGCACATGTACATATATAGAGATGGATGTGCGACTGCAATTGCCGCGCCGCACCCAAAACTGACCCAGAGCCAAATCTAAAGCCAAAGCCAAAGCCAAAGTTAAAGTTAAAGTTAAAACGTGGATAGCCCACAGTTAGAAGAGGCAACTTTCCATTCCGACTGAAAAATGTTATCAAATCACAGCGCACAAACGAGCGACCACAAAACTAAGCAAAGCCAATTTTAGCTCATATTAACCCGCAGCACAAAGGCCAAACTGGCAAACTGGCTAAGAGGCAAACAGGCAAACAGGCAAAAACAGAAACGGGCTGATGAACGGGCCAGGCTGTATGGCATAAAGGGGGCCATGCTACGGCCTCTGGCCATAGACAGACGGCATGGGGAACGGGGAACGGGGAACGGAACCGGGATCGGGACTCGAAGCCCATTTCAACTTTCTCACGCACTTCAAATTTCAATTGGCAATAAATGTAATGCAAAGCAACACTTTAAATCATTGCGAGTTGGCCAACAACGCCAACACCAATAAGCGAACGGCCAACAACCACAGCGAGCCACAGAGGCAGACACCAGCCGCCAGCCACCAGCCACAGATTGTGGCACAGGTTGAGCCCGAGGTTCACTCTGTGGCCCATGACTGTAACTGTTGCCGTGGCTCTAGCGACTGTGGCTCACATAGAGAGAGCGAGAGAGAGAGAGAGAGAGAGAGAATGCTGCCGCCCGCAGCTGCTGGCGTGGACCGTCCCGGACACAATGCGTCCACATACTCCTCCAAATCTCGGAACAGGCGAACGGTAATTAAATCTCTTCGCCTAATTGCCATTTCTCTATATCCAGCCAAAAAATTTGCCAGTCATAAAGCTGCTGCCATAATAAAATAGGCAAAAAAAAAAAACATACATACATATATACGAAGAAAATATGGCTAATTGTTTGTATATTCAATCGACTGGACGCTAATGCATCCATAAATCGCACTCAAACAATTACGATGGCAGCATATTAAAAAATCAACTAACTTGAGGCCAGGCCAACTGGCCGAATGCATTAAATTATATCTTAAGCACGGCTACTTATATTTTATAGCAAGTCGCTTTTATATTTCAGCCGAGAGAGCAACAAAAGGAAACCAGGTCGGCCTCCAAATACCCTACAAGAGGCTGACATATTTGATTGCAATGGATTTTTGTGCCCAGTTTAATAAAAACTTTAGTCAGCGCTTCCTTTGGCTAGGGTATCTTTAAAGTTTAAGCATTGCCATAAAGAGAGCGCTTCGTAGACTTTTATGTTGATTCGCTTGAAACGCAAAATTTTAATGTTTTTAATGCCAGCTCTAAAATATCGTTTGGCACATTTAATGTGTCCAGGTCGAACATTAATGGGCCCAGCGCACAGCCAGATAGCAAGTGTTATATATAAAGCTGAGCCCAAAGCAGGAGATCATTAAATTAAATGTGCATTAGGCACAGCATAAAATGGACCATAACAGAGCACATAACTATAGCACTGTTTACCGATTAGAATTTTTTTAATTCGATTTGCATTCCAGTTTGACAGCGGCATGGAATACCGAAGAACAAAATAAATATATTGCTTTTTTATTAAATATTATTACAGAGCAGTAGCTAGAGAGGCAACAATATTTCTTCACATCTAAATGTTAACAGCTGTTAAAGCAAATGTTAACTACAAATATTTTTACTTTGCACGCCCGCTCTAGATAGCAAAGAAAACTAACCCAAATAAAGCTCACAATATAAGAATTTCGAGTGCCTTGAGACTGATTACCTTGTGAAGAACAGTTAACAGCATCCTGCTGAGGCTGAGTAGGAAGGCAGCAAAGGTCACGTTTGGCGATGCTTGCGAACTTGAACTAATTTACATAAAGATAGACAGACCGACTTCCATTCGAGTCTCATGAACAGCATCAGCAGCATCAGCAGCTTCTGCATTCACATCAGCAGACCCAGCGACGCGAGCTGGGACAAATGACTGACAGTCGCTGGCCCGCGGCTGTTGCCACAGCCAGCAAGCACAGCAGCTACTTCAGTAGCCAAAGCCGACAGGATGATGGCAAAAAGAGTTTTTCCAGCCGCGACTTTCGAGAGCAGCAGCCAAAAACAAAAGACGCACAGGCGGCCCTGGCAATGCCAGCAGCGAGCACCCAGCTAGTTCCCAGTTGCAGTTGCAGTCGCAGTCGCTGTCCTCGACCCTGTCCCAGCGAATGGTAAATGCGCGTTAAATGATGCTTTCGTTGCGCATGCGCTCGACTGCCAAGCCAGACAGAGAGAGAGAGAGAGAGAGAGCGACAGAGAGAGAGAGAGAGAGAAACAAAACGCCGACGACATTGCGCTCGTAAAAATCACGAATTGATGGAGTGTTCAAAGAGCGATCAGCAAATCATTTTCAGGCCGCGCAAAATTGCCGAAACATATGCAGATGAGAAGCGTGGTGAACGTGAACGTGAAGCTTCCTGAGCAGCCGAAGCAGCAGCAGCTAACCAGACAGACAGTCAGCTAGGCAGCCAGTCAAGTCAGCTCAGTAGTTGTAGCACTGAACTCTAGAAGTTCCCAGTGGAGGCCCTCAGGTGCACTTGGTGTTTGTTAAGCTGCGCTGCCTTCGCCTGCCTTGCACTCATGGGCCTGCAGCAAGCAGCCAGAGTTGAGTTTAAATACTCTAACTAAACTAAAACTGCGCAACTTAAGACTGAACAGTAAAGGCAGATATGTAAATATATAATGATAATATAAATGATATTATGTATAATGGAATCAGAATGTTAGCTCTTTTCGTCTCTTTGACAGAGTTGCAGCAAAACAATTATAAAGTATTTAGTTTTTCTTTTTTTAATTTAATATATAGTTTTATTAAAGAACTATATAATATTTTAACATTTTTAGGAAAAAACAAAAATAGGTGAGGTATTTTTATTGAAAGCGTATACTTAATATTACATTTTATAAAAAATAATACATAAAAATAATTCTTCAGTTAAAGCCTGAAAGAGAAATATGAATTGACAATATATCTATTTTTAGCATGGTCAGATAAAAAGAAAATATATTATTATATTATATATTATTATTATATTATTATAATTTTTTTTAATATTTTCAGATAATTATTTGGTATATTACTGTTCAATATTCTCAGAAATGAAAAGCCATGGAAAATATATATTTGATTAAATTAAAAGTAATTATAAAATGAATTTTAGGTCTGCATAGCGTCTACGAATAATAATGAAGTCATATGCCTAAGAGCCAGCCTCAATCTCATATACATTTATGGTACTTTAAACAAAGTCTTATTCATATTTACAGCAATTCTTAGCACACATCCAAACTCGCTCAGCTCGCCAAGCTACCCCACACGTAATGTAGAGCACAACGAAAATCAATTCACACTCGATGCTTGTCCTGACGTTCGTTCAAAGCTTTTGTTATTTGCTCTGCCGCTCTCTCTCTCCCTCTCTCCCTCTCTCCCTCTCTCTCTCTCGCTCGCTCTCTCTTGAGTGCCATGGCAATGGAATGCCGAATGCCACTTGTCTATCTATGCCTACCTGATGCCAGTTGCCGCCACAGCTCCCACTCCACTGATCCCTGCCAGCGCTGAGTGAACTGGGTGCCTTGCTCTCAGCTATACGAGGCTCGGCTCGCCTCGGCCCGGTATGGAACGGTTTTGCTGCTGAATTTATGTAGGGTTAGAGGGCGCAATGCTCGATGAGCCGATGAGTGGAGCTGCCAGTTGAGTCCAAGTCGAAGTCGAAGTCGCAGTTGGAGTCGGAGTTGGAGTCTGGGCTGCAGTTGTAAGCGTGGCATGGCGAAATGATTTACATTTCGCAGCCAACATAAATTTCACATTGCAGCCGTGTAACGACTTTGCGTCTGGGCAGCAGCCAGGGCGAGCTGCACTGCGGTTCGCCTGTAATTAATTCTGTAATTTTATGCATATTCTCCGAGTACAATTTGCCGCTGTTATCGATATGGCCGTTGATAATCGGCAAGACCAGTAGCTCACACACACACACACACAAACAGTTCGACTTGCACTCTAATAATAAACTTCTATAGATTCATTTGCCACAATTTTCCGGACTGCACAACACGGTGGCATGTTGCACGGCGGCTGTAACATGCGCTGACCCTTTACTGCAGTTGGCCCCAGCACCACCGCACCACCGCCACCTCACTGACCAATTGCCATTGTCGTTTCGTTTATGTCGTCTTAGAGCCCGGTTCGAAAAATATCGATTACATGCGAGACGCTACCCGCTGCCCGCCTTCTCCTGCTCGCCCGCCTCCTGCTGCCTGCTGCTGCTGCTGCTGCTGCTGGTGCTGGTGCTTGGAAATTCAATTCCAATGAAAACAGTTAAATTCCGGTAAAAAGGTCTGCACCATGCGAACGTCGAATGTCGAACGTTGCGACGTTCCTCCACCCAAAGTGGGTTTCGCTCGCTGCTATGGCCATGGTGGTCCCAACGATTATCATGAATTGATCTGTAAGATGTCAAAGCGCAGACGCAGCAGCCACAGCAAAATGTGGCGAAAAGAATGGCCAATGTGGAGGTCTCACACACATGGCCAGTGCCGGCCTGGTGCCGGTGCCGGTGCCGGTGCCAGTCTATGCCCCTCCACTCCCCCAGCTCGCCGACTCCTGCCACTTGGCCTGTGACTGCACGTTCCCATGTTAGCTGAAGACTTAAGCCACTGTCGTTGCCAAAGTTGAAGTCAAAGCCCAAAGTCTAAGCCCAGTTCAGCTGGCCAGCTAGAACACAATGTTGTTGTTAGAATTGCGCGCAGATAACAGCAAAATGTTGGCAGCACTGTTGACATTATGAATGACAGCGGTTATTTATTATGTCTTGAATCCTAGGCAAGGCGTGGGAGGTGCGGGAGGCTGATGCTGCTGCTGCTGCTGCTGCAGCTAGAAACCTGGGAAACGCTCCACACTCCAGTGCACTGGCTTAGCTGCACATAACACATTATGGCAGCAGCAAGTACTCCACAGTTGTATGTCAAAATCGATGACAAAGCCTATAAATCGAATATATCGAATATATTTTCATATGAAATACGAAATGGTAAGAGGGTAAAGCCGATGATCTGATAAAAGAGAACTTGATGCAAGGCTAATTGAGTTAGCTGAGGTAAGCACAATAAGTAAATAACTTATTAATTGGTTATCGATAACATGTGTACTAAATATTTCTAATGAAACAACTGTAACAGACACTCACTAAGATGAGCACTTTTATTAATCAATAGTCTATCGTTGTTTATCGATGACTTTTATCTATTTAACGATTTCCTAAAATATATATTGATCGTTCACTTGTAAGCAATCACTAATAAATCCAAACCACTTTCCTTAAATCCAATCGTCAGACGATAGAAAGTAAATCGATTAATCGATATATTTAATAGACCATACCACTCTGGGATGCAATGCGGCTAATTCATTTGAGCCACAAACATAGCCACATAGCCGAATTTAACGCTTCATTTGCTCCAGCTGAAAATTGCGTAACGAATGCCAAAAATACGGCGAAGCCACAAAAGCTGAAAAGCAGCAGCACCACCTCCGCCAGCAACGCGAACCACCGTTAAGTGGCAGGCTCGACTTCATTAGATTGTAATAAACGCGCGCTCGTTGCAGCCCCACAACAACAACGAAAAAGAAAAAGAAAAAAAGAAGAAGAAGGAAAACTGACAGCAACATAAAAAACATAAAAACTTAAGAAAAGTCTAAGCTCGGCTTATAAATGCAATTTCGTTCGCACAATCTTCAATGGACTTCATTAAAATATTCGAAACACAAGCAGTTTAAGCCCCAGCCTCCCCCTCAAACAGCCCGCTCCCCCCTCAATAAAACAGAGAAAAACTTGTCAGACGCACTATAAACGCGATGCGATGCGATGCGATGCGATGCGATGCGACGCGAACTCGAACCAGACAGAGAAGGCGATCCCGATTGAGTGTGAGTGAGAGTGAGAGGGAGGGAGCTAGAGATCAGGCTGAGGCTGGCGAGTGGAGAGTTCAGAGGTCTAATTGAAAATGCGCAAACTTGAAGAAATATTGAGAGAGGCGCAAATGTATGTATATCCATTACCATTAGAACTCAATTTGCTCGCACGCATACTACACAAAAGACGCCCACGAGCAGCATAGCTGACCCAGCTACATATATATATACACACATATACATACATACATACCTATATGCGTATACCCTTCCCAGCAACTCCATTTATAACGCGGCAGGCAAATTGGGGCCAACCTGTGACAATTTACGATATTAATACTAAACATTTGTGCCCCGTCGTGATTTACGGTCTGTGGCCAAAGCTGAAGCTGACTGAGTAAAAAAGAAAAAAACGAGAAAAATCTGCATATATGTATATATATATCGGGATTATTTTGAGCTTTATGCGTTTTTATTGTTTGCTTGCCATAATTTCAGCGCTTAAGCGCTGCGCAGCCAGCAACTGCGCATAAAGTGGAGCAGCTCATAAAATTTTATGGTAATTGCAATTCGAGCGAAGCGACTGACAAATGAAGTGATTGCAATCCGGACATGCATATCTATATACATATGTATATATAAATATATGTATGTGTAACTAAATGTGGTATCTGGTATTTCTTTTTTATTGCCCATATTTATTTCGCTTCGATTTAATTATAGACGTTGCCAAATCTTGAGTGGGGCAAGCTGCTGTTGCCGCGCCCCATTCACAGACAACCAAAAATTTAAATGTTGATGTTTTTTCTTTTTTTTTTTTGTGGAGCCAACGTACAAGAGAAGATCATCAAAAATTTCACCCAGCAACGCGTAGAAATTTTTGTTTTCGATGCGCAGCAATTAAGAGCTCTCAAATCTGATCACTGGGAACCAAAAGATCAGAGATCCCATAATATGAGGCGTACGTAATGGAAACCCTTTTGGGTCAATGGATTTGTTATCATCAAACTGTAACCGAAACGAACGTCATGCACATTTGCATGCCATGGACCATGGAACGCAAATTACAAATTCGAAATTTACGAGTCCAAAAACAACTTTAATAAGCACAAGAAGAAGAAGCAGAAGAAACACACAAAAAAAAAAACAACAAACCAACAATATTGACGTGCCTGACATAGAAATCTGCACCGTTGGCTATTAGCAATTAACTGGGGCTATTATGAGTCGCAGCCGACAAAAATATTTGACGTGCTACAAGCAGAAGAAGATCGAAACGAATCGATCGCAGCAGCAGCAGCAGCAGCCGACGATCAAAGGCGGAGCTCGCCACAGAGCGGTGGGTGGGAGCATGAGAGGGGAGCGGACCAATTCGGGGGGGTGCTGCTAGGGAATGAGTGGGGGACAGCCAAATCTTGGGGGCAGTGCGCATAAAAAGCCAAATGCCATAATAGCCAAATTAATCAGTCACAGGTA
The DNA here is from genome assembly GCF_001654015.2 of Drosophila navojoa. Next base: position 2,185,115 of record NW_022045862.1, on the reverse strand, counting down.
ACAACCCAGCAACCAGGCAATGCCAACAACAACCACTCGCACCGCAACGTCCCGTTGTCTGCGCTGATGACTTAACAAAAATGTCAAAATTTAAGCATTGAGTGCAAGCAAATAGACGAATTTTTAATGCGCTACCCAAATGCAATGGATAACGTTAGTAGAGAAAAATATTACAAGTGAAATGTTGGATACGAAATATGTTTGCTGTGATATAAAAATTAATATTTAAAAAAAAAAAATTAATTTTTAAATTGCAAAAAATATATAATACTCCATATTGTATTTATGTATTCATTTATTGTATTTCTTATTATAATTTTAAAATAATATTAAAAAGATAAACATGTAAAATAAAATAATAATTGAAAGAAATATGTGGATAATAGATGAACAAATTTATGTAAATGCAGAAATTAATAATTTAAAAAAAATTTATATATTAAAAAATTCATATATAAAATATATACAAATTTATATATTATAATAATAATATTAAAAATATAAATAAAAAACAAAAAAATGACTATGTAAATAAAGTTAATTAATATATAAGAAATGCATTTCAAATATATATGACAAAAGTATAAAACAAATACCTAAAGGAAAATATGCAAATTATGTTTTCAAATATTAACAAACATACAATCAATTATATTAATAATTATATTCAAATAATAAAAGTAAATTTAAATTAAAATATTACAGAATTTTTTTAGAGCTACAAAAACTCTATATATTTCATGACTTATTTACTTTTAACAAAATAAAAAAAAAATACTTAATTTTGTGGTTATCAAAAATTTAAATAATTCATTGAAAAAACTTTAAGTTACGATATTCAATAATTCCAATTAATTTACGATCTGAGGTATCATTACTAAATTTAAGCTATTTATTTATCTACTTTTCCAACTTCATGAATTCTCGACATAATTCAGTTTATAATAATTTATAGTTTTTCAAACCATTTGCTGCCATTAAATCCCTTGCTCTTACACAAATGCTATGCCCGTTTCAGTTAGGGCAATCAAAGTTGACTTATGAACACATAAAAGGGTTTTTTTTTTTTTTTTGGTCAGACATGCGATTGCCAAGTATGCAAAGTGTATGCCATAAACAGTTGGGGTCTCCATTGTTTGGGTCCCCGTTGAAGGTGGGTGGCTGGCCGACTAGCTCGGCTGTGCTGCCTGCGGCTGTGGCTACTGTTTTGGCCGTCGCTGTGGCTGTGACTGTGGCTCGGGCTGAAGCTGACAAAATGTAATTGTTATACTATAGGCGCAAAAATGATCTTAGTGGTGCCATCAATAAAGACCGGGCCGGGCCGGGCTGTGCCGTTGCCTGACAGCTGGGAACCCAATCCGAACCAGACCCCGTCTGGCCGCAACGGGAAAATTGCGACGCATGAATGTTAATTGAAATATGCGTATGAATGATGGACGGACAGCGCTCAAGCTGAAGCTGAAGCTGTGAGCTAAGAGCAGAGAGCTGAGAGCTGAGAGATGGAAGCTGGAGGCTGGAGGCTGGAAGCATTGCTAGCTAGCTGGACGCACTCTGTGCAGCTTTCACAATTATTGATTGATTTATTGATTGAAATCTGTGCGCAGCAAGGCAGTGAAGATGTTGCGACTGTTTTGCCAAGTTTGCTGCCAGCCGTACAAATTGAGCGAGCGGCCAAGTTCGCTGCCTAAGTCTTTCGTTTCGTTTGGCGCCCAGCCGCGTCGCCAGAGTGCCATGCACGAAACCAAACAATAAATAATTAAAGCAATTAAAAATGCTAAAAACAAACATTTAACAAGCAGCGCCAGTTGAAAATTGTTGTGTACCAACATTTGGGCGAACCCAAAAAGCACTAAAAGAAAAACATTCCACACAGGCAAAGGCAAACGCAAAAAAAAAAAAAAAAAAAGACTTTATCTTGGCCCCAAATCGCGTCTAAATGTTGCACATTTATCAAAGGCCGCAAACAAAAAGGTCAACGCACAGTTATGCCTTGTTCTTGTGCTTGCTCTTGTTATTGTAATTGCTATTTCTGGTACGATGTACCAACTATTTCCGCTAACACGCTAAAGATCTGGGAAATGGGTTCGCCAACAGAATTAGGAAAGCTTCAAGCTCAGATTTTTTGCTACCGCGTCTTCTACTTTTTTTGCACATGAAATCTAATTTTTTGGCAATTAAAACGAATTTGTTCGGATCGAGATACAGCATCTGTATCTCTCTAGCCTGAAGTATGCAAAAATCTTAGATGTCTGTGCGGAAGAGCCAAGGGACTGAAGGAAGCCGAAAGGTTTGCTGCTCTACGATGAAGTCGAAATACCCTTAAAGGCGAATCGATTGAAAGGTTTTGCATGTGAATGCTTCAATTAGGAGGGATTGCTTCCAGTGAGGAGCAGTTGGAGAGAGATGCTATAATAAAGATGGAATTTTATATTATCATTGCAGATAAGTTGGGAGAATAATAATAAGAGTATATGGGAAATGAAAGTGAATTTTATAAATATATAATTATATATTAAAGAGGGGCTTAAGTCTGCATAATACTAATATCAATTAGGGATAGCTCTATTACAATTCAAAGCATATAAGATCAGCCTTAAAGCTTGAGCCTGAACTTGAATATGAAGCATTTATTGAAAATAAAAATCTATTCTATAATATAAATATTTTAGGATAATATATATATTTATATAAACTATTACAATACCTAAAGTTAGAGTACTTTAAGTACGAAGTTTAAAGAGGAAACTCATTCAATGTTTAACTCGCCTGCGCGTCTCTGACTCTGCCTCTCTCTCTCTCTCTCTCTGTCTCTATACTTGGCTCTCTGGTGTTCGAGAAACCTTTCTGGCTGATATGCAAATAAGTTTGATATACAACATAATTAAATTTCATTACAGCAACGTCCCGTCGCCCCATCGCCGTTCCGTGCCGTGCCGCTCGCACCGGGATGGCCAGACGAGAGCTGGGACCTCTGGCATGTAACAAATGGCCAGCAATTAGTGGGGGGTATATATCTGAGCTGCGAATGAGAGTCGGCTGGCGGCGAGACGCGGGTGAGACGCTGGCAACTGCTGGTCGTTCACTCACTCACTCGGCAATCCCCCGGCAAATTAATGCCCGATGCCAAATTGGAGCTGCCAAATGCATTTGGCGCTGCATTTTCGCATATCTCGGTTTGAATCTGACTTTATATAGTTGTCCAGACAAACGATGCGTAATCAAATGCACAAATTAATTGAGACAGATTGTGGTTGCTCGTTGTTTTAGCTTTGAAGCGGGCTGAGCAAGTCTGAATGTAAAGTCTGTAGGAGAGTGTTTTATAAATAGCGAATACCTTCTTTTATAATTTGTAATTGAGCTTATTTAATAATATTTCTGAGCTGATTCACTTCCCTGTTCCAGCATCATTTGCTGTCCACTAAATGCTGATATTAATGACTCTTCAGTGTAATCTATGCGATTAAGTACACGCATCGCCCACATACTAGCTCGCATCTTCCACTCTCTCTCCCACTGCCCCTCAATCCCCCTCTCTCTCACTGTCTCGCATCTGATATGTTAACATGGAATGCACTCCATTTGGCCAGCATGGCGTACCATGACCACAAAAGGGCCACCTTTTAGTTCCAATAATTTACCAATTAATCATATTACCCGATGCTGAATCAAGTCTCGTCTGCTCTCAGCCAATGGACCGCCTCTTGGACAATAGGTGCTGATTGCTGCCCCAGCCCCCACAGCCTGTCGCAGCGGCTCTACGGCTCACCTGCTGCCCACATCGCATCGCATCGCAGCGCAGCGAACATGAAACGAGTGGAGCCTGACTCTGCCCTGGACGTGATAAATGATTTCGATTAGTTTGTTCTTGTAATTCGACGCCTATAAATGGGTCTATGATTGAGCGCAGACGACTTCGTTTACGTCAGGCGTTGTCGTTACTCGGCTGCACCCTGTATCGAGTTGAACAACTTTGTTGTTGTTGCTGTTGTTGGTGTTGTTGTTGGTGTTGCCTGTAAGTCATTTGACAAATTGTCTATAATTGAAAGATTAGCTTTCCACACACAACGCAGTTGACGTCGAGATGAAGAACAAGTCGACTCAACTTGAGGTTGAAGTCAGCGTTGCTGTTGTTCTTGTTGTTGTTGGTGTTGTTCTTCTTCTTCTTATTCTTGTTCCCCTTCTTGTTGTTGCCTGGCTTTCGGCCTGTTTCTGTTTAACGCCAACCGCTTGATCCCCCCGCTCAGGTAAGTTTATACGTTTCTTATCAGCCGAGTTGCATCTGTTGCGCGTTGCGAGGTTTTATTAATCAAATGCACAAAATGGTTTTGGGGGCTGGCGAGTAGGTGGAGCATGTTTACATAGGCAGCCAGACAAGTGCCTGCCAGCCAGCCTCCTGCTTCTACAGTTCCTGCTCCACCTTCTGCACCTCTCTCAACTTCTGCTCGCTCCAGTGAGCAGCTCCTACTCCCTCTGTGTGTGTGTGTGTGTGCACGTAATTGGAAATGGTGTGAAATTCGCGTGCCAAGAGCAATGAAGCCCACTTACACAGAGATGCAGTCAGCTCAAGCAGCGTGTGTCTCTCTGTATGTGTGTGTGTGTGTGTGAGTGTCTGTTGACAGAGTCTCTTTAGGAGCCCACCAAACACGACTCGGAAGGGATCGTAACCGTAGCAAGCCACACGGAACGAAACGAAACGAAACGCAAGGCTCATTGGATTTTGTAATGCGTGAAACATGTCAGCGCAATGCGATTGCTTATCGCTGTCAATTATTCAAGAGGCAGTCACTAGACAGCCTTACAAATTACCCTCTTAAATAAAACAAAATAAAAGACAGCCTCAAATGAGCCACAGCGAACAGCAACGAGTGGACTGAGGAGTGAGTTAACTATTCAACATTTTCAATGTGGTGCGACTTTCCACTTTGACTCGCGTCTTGTCTTTCAATTTGTGAGATGAACTATGAACTATGAATATTATTGTGTTTAAACAAATTAAATAAATAAAAGTTATATAACATGGAAAATTACAGGCAACGGTTAGTTAAAAAAAAAAAATTATAATAAAAAAAAATACAGAAAATAAATTAAAATAATAAATAAAAAATAATTACTAAAATTTAATAAATAATAAAATAATATAATAATTGATAGATATTTATGCTCATATAAATATATACAGATGAAGACATATACATATGCCTAGAAATATGTATAAATAAAATATAAATGTTAATATAAATACAAATAAAAAATATGTATAAATATATAGAAAATATAGATATGAGTATAAATAAAATATAAATATAAATAAAAAGTATGTATACATAAATTTGATTTAATAAATAAATATATATGTGTAGATATTTATTCATTTATCTTTAAATCCAACCTATCCAAAAGTATATACATAAATGTATAAATAAATGTTAAAGACGATATAAAGATTAACAAGAATGGAAGAATAGAAAATAATAGTTATATAAAATAGAGACAAAATTTCCTTAATTCCCAACTGATCTAAAATTTGATGCATATCAAAATATATCACTAATATTTTATATATTCTGCCAGATCTATTATAGACTACATATTTGGCCTTTCATAAAAACAACTCTATTTCCACATAATTTCCCAATTGCCACAGCCTGATTAATTTATTTAAATTGTTCAATAACTTGTGCTTTCTATTCTCTGGATTCCACATAGTAAAGTCAAGCCAAATTGATTTTCTTCCTCTAAGCTTTGAGGCTGCTCCTTTATTGATTGCTCAGGCCATTCGAGAGAATTGCATTTCATTCTATGGGACATTGTCTTCCAGATGGAACCTCTGTGAGACGCGGCCAATCCTTGGCTTAGCTCATTGTTCTACTTGCTGTTGTGGAAAATGGAATATCGCTGCGATTTGACCAGCTCTAATGGCTGGCATTAATTCAGCGCTTTGATAACTATTTAAGCCAAATTGTTGCGCTATTTTGTGCACATGATTGTTACAAATTGTTCAATTAGAGGCTTAAGCCAAGCCGAGTCGCCCCATCGGTAGCCCAAGCCCAAGCGGCCCAACTGGCTGGGATAATGGATGTGCGTTTAAGCAGCCAGCAGATAAATTGGCGAACGAACAGCAGGTGTCGGCGCTGGAAATGTTGAAATGTGGAAATATGTGTGTGTGGAAAAGTGTGAGAATATTTTGTGGAAAATATGCGAGTTTTTACCACAGTTCGCACAATTTATAAAAAGCGAAATTTTCCTATGAAAATGGAAATAGACAACAACTGCAGCAATTGCAATAACAACAACACCAACAACAACAACAACAACTGCAGCAATTGCAGCAAGACTCAACTGCCATGACCTGACTGCAGGTCCAAACGAAACATGGCCAACACTTGTTGTTATTGTTGTTGTTGTTGGTTTGGCAATTAGGGGCGTGATTTTAGCCATTGTGCATTTTAGCATAATGAAGCGCAATAAGTGTTAATTGGATTTGCATTTTGCCGTGCCCCCTCCCCCAAGCAGCCTCACCCAATATGTCCCCCATGTGCTATTCAATGGGCAAAGAGAGAGGGAGAGAGAGAGAGAGAAAGAGAGAGAGAGAGAGAGAGAAAAAAACAAGCGAATGACTTGATTTAGTGCAGCGAAGAGCTTAATTTATGACTAAATAATATAGTTGCTTTGATTAAAATGCAAAATGCGCCATCAAAATTTAGCTGATTGCAATTGTGATAAATATTTCGCCAGATATGCGAAAAATGTGGCAATTTGATGAGGGGAATAAAATTAAGAAACGTTTTATTTCAATGAAATTGTTTGCATTCGAAATGCATTTTAAATTGCTGAAAGTTATTTAAATGCGCATTGCAATGCATTCAGTTGGGTTATAGAGCTTCATATTAAATTATATTTTGGGTAGAATATTTTAAATAAGACTATTAATTTAAATTTGTTTTACATTTTCATTAGTAGTTAAATTTTATATTGTTCCGATTTATTTTTTAATAAACATGTTTAATATATTTTACTTATATATTTTTTTAAATATTTTGATAAATTTATTTTCTTTTTTTTACTTATTTGGAGGTCTGAAAAATAATAATTATTAACAAATAATTTTCATATATTCAATACATATTTAAAAAATTAATAAAAATATATTTTTTATATATATATATTTTTTTTTAGTATAAAAAATATTTTCTTATATAAAATGACTTTATTATATATATTTAAAAAAATATTTATTTATATATATCTCAAATATATTTTTATAATATTTTATAATCAATAAATATATTTACTTAATAATTTTTTTATATTTTTGCTATATATAAAAAAAAAACGAATGACTAAAATATAAAATTATTTTTAATAACTACAAATAATTTTTAAAAACTTAATAGAAATATTCAGATATATACATACCTATATATATCCTTATATTTATAGCACAACACCTACTTTAAATTGAACTAACTTTCCCAAACACTTACCAACTGATAGAAAAAGTCAGAGCGCAGTCCATTGCACAATCGCAAAGTGCAATCAGAGAACAAAATAATCAACTGCAATTAAGTCGCAGTATATTTTTTGGTATATACTAGTAGCGCCTCGGGACTAATGAAATTCGAGTGGGCTAGCAACAACTAGCGCCAGAACGAACTGGAGCTGCTGCTGGCAATGGCAAAGGCGATGGCAGTGTCTGGGCAATGCCATCAAATCATGATCCTCATCAAGGCCAAGGCGCGACAGTCAGCAAGTAATCAGCACCCGGCACGGCTACACTCGCTGCATCAGGTGAGATGCTTATCAGCAGCAGACAGGAGACAGCAGGAGAAGCAGAGCCCCAAAAGAGACAGAGAGAGAGAGAAAGAGCGAGACCTGTGGACCAATTTATGATCGACAGAAGACCAAAAAGCAGCAACAACAACAACAACAGCAGCAGCATGAACAACGAGAGATCTTTAAGCGGTTGCCTGGGTGTTGGCAGGCTGGCTGCCTGGCAACCTGACTAAGCTGGCTAACCTGAGCAACCTGGGCAACCTCCTTCAACTATGGAGCTTGGTCGCATACTCAATGATAAATTCTCATCAAAAAAATATTTCACACTGCGGGATATCATCAAACCAAGATCAGAATCTGGGCTGCAAGAGGCTGCAGAAGATGCCACAAATATTTCGAAAAATTATTAAAGATCATGCAAAGACCACAACACGCGCTCATTTTGGCTTAATTAGTGAAACATGCCAACAGCAACAGCAACAACAACAACAGCAACGGTAACAACAACAATACGTGACACGATTCCAGCATGTGGAATTTGATTTTGATCTTGATCTGTTAGACTAGCTCTCAAATATCGCTCGCGACTCGTCGCAGAGCCCTAATTAAAATTTATATATCGATATATGTATATACATACATACATATATATATTTCTTTAGTTTCGAAAAATTCATACTACGTGTTTTCTTTGGCTTGCTCAGCAGCCATTGAACCAATAAATCTTATAGATAATATGATTTTATTAACTTTTAAATAGGCAAAACATTTGGCGCCTGTATCGCTAGATGACTAAAAAAAGAAAAGAAAAAAAAGTTGTTTCGTTGTTGTATTTGGAATACATTTAAAACTGAAGCCGTTTTGACAACCAAATTAGAGTACTACAAGCCGTGTATTTGGCCAGCTTTGCAGTCAATATTTATCGCTAAGTCGTCGTGGTTGAATTAATTAAATATGCAAATCTCGATCGAGAGTTTTGCGGTACTTGCCACGCACCATCATCAACAAATTTGTTTTTTGTTATTTATTTTAATTTTGGAATTTGGGCTGCTCGATATCACATGGAATTTCCTTTGATTTGTTTTTCTGAGTGTGTTGTTGTTTTTTTTTTTTTTTTCATTGTGGCATTTGTTATTTTTATGAGGTGAGCTCATAATTTTTCGTGTTTATTTCTTCGTATTGGCCTTTTGGGTCAAACCCAGAGCCCAGAGCTGATTAACGTTGGTATCTAAAATGTTGTTTAGAGCAGCGTTTATTTATTTATTGCCGCAGTGTGGCCTGTAAACTGGCTTAGTTCGTTTGTTAAACGAAACGAATCAGCGTCTGATTGGAAACAATGGAAATGTTGTAAGAGTTCTTATCAGAAGTTATCTAAAGTTTTACTGTTTGTGTGGCTAATTTAGATCAACTTACAAGAATATGTTTTAATTTAGAATATATAAATATGTATAAATATTCGTGGACGGCATTCAGATATAAGATGACCTAATTGTGCACATCTATTAAATTTCGTTCAAGATGATCATAATGATGACATTTTTACGTCAGCTCTTATGATGATCATTCATATGCTGATCATCATTAACAGAATGACTATAATATCAGTTTGAAACAAGTTTAAGCGACAAGCTGATTATATTAATGATGTTACTGATCTTAACGATAATTATGATCCCATTGTGATGCTGATAATTATGAAGATCATCACGGAACTTCAAGATAAAGATTATGATACCATACGGATGATAATGTTTATGCTGATTAAGATCATAATCATAATGATGATATTTAAAATGAGAGGTAAGATCATAATGATAATATTGCTGAATTTATGATATCATGTTAGGCATGGTAATATTGGTAATATTTTTTTCTCATATTGATGATTGAGATCAAGTTTCCGATAATGTGATGATGATGCTCTTTGGCGCTAGATATAGGATATCTGATGCTCTAGCTAAACACTTTCACTTTCCCACCTAGCCAAAGCAAAGGCAATGAATAATATTTCCATTCCAGCATGATCTTTAAAGATATCATAAATGATATCATTTCTATATTTAGATCTCCACAATGTTTCATCGATCTTTTAGCCCACATGCCAGTTCGGCCGTCGGAGCTCCAAATGCGTCTTGTTGACATCTGTCAATTATAAATGTCTCAACTTTTGCATGTTCCTTGGCAAATAAAACCGCATGGGGGCCAGCCCAACAACAACAATAACAACAACAACATCAGGAGCAAACGGCAACAAAATCTTGGCGCATAATGACAAACATAGCAAAAATCAGCGATAAAATGCGTTGGCAAAATTTCACCAAAATAATAAAAACATGTGAAATATGTTCGGGCAGTGCTACGATCGATGCAACGATGCAATACCGATTTTCAGATTTTATGGCCTATTAAAAAGCCTGAATCATTAAGCCTTGGCTTTTTCTCTCTTCGTGGCCAGTGGAAGGCATTGGCACGGACACTGGAGTCAGCGCTCGCCGCCCGTAGCCCCCTCTTACTGCTCTTACTCAGCCTCCTCCTCCTCCTACTCCTCCATCGACATCTATTCGCGTCCTAATTGATGTTAGTTCATAATTTTCTTTTGGAAAATGTAGCAATTAATTGCGTTGTCCATAAAACGCGTCGGCGCCCCACTGTGCGAGCCGCACATTGCGCAATGCGCCGCATAAAATTCCCAACGATCGTCCAATAAAAGTTTACAAGCCAACAAGAGTACTACAAAACAGCAAAAAAAAAAAAAAACAAAAGTAAAACACTGGTTACTACACGCTGGAGATTAGAGAGACGAATTGGGGATGCACTTGGATAAATGTGGAGCTAAGAAGATTACATATAGATAGACAGACTGATCAGTTGAGGTAGTAATAAAACCAGCCTCGAATAGAACTAGAGTTAGAATTTGTATATGCATCAGAATGCATTAATAAGACTTCCTTAGAAGTAAAGCACAGAACGCGTAAGGAGCAATAAGGAATGAAAAAAGAAGAAAATTGACAAATAAAAAGAGAGAAAGAGAAAGAGAGAGAGAGAAAGAAAGATAGAGAGAGTAAGAGTTAGAGACTGAACGTATGTATATCCCTGAGGCTCTTAAATAAAAGCAAACTCAAGTGCTTATAGAAACATCGATAAGGAAATATCAATTATATATGAAATATTCATTTCAGTCAAGTTTCATTTCCGTCTAAGAGTATTTATCTTGGAATATCTCTATAAGCGGAAATTGTATAATATCTATAAATATCCTATTACCAATGCAATCACATATCGCATATACCCCACACGAAACAGATGTTTTGGTGGGTGTAGCATGGAATGAAAGAAACATGTGTGGGGTTAACAACTATTTAAAGACCGGAGCGGTCTATGGTAACATACTTTAGTAATTAGAACAACGGAGAGCGACCGCAACATGTCAAATATATAAAGCCTGAGCATGATTTAAGCCAAGGAGCTCGAGGCGAAGCGAGCCACAGAGCGATGCAACGAGCACTTGGGCTATGGCCTGTGGAAAATTCAATTTGAGCAGCGGCAAGAGGTCGAAGCATTGCAAGTTAATTATGACTGCGGTTTGTAATGGAGAATAACTATGGGTATTAGTATATTATAGTAGCGCTGTCTGTCTGCCTCTGTGTATGTGTGTGTGGAGATGAGTCTATGAATTTATGCATTGCTGGATGAGTTCAGGAGGCATTCGTATAAACAGCAAACAAGTGCGCAGGTTATTTTCTGTTAATTAGTGTTACGTGATGAAACTTTAGAGCTCGACTGGGTGGTGCCCGCAGCCAGCCCGACTAGAGTGAGAGCGAGAGCGAGAGCGACAGAGAAGGATGGAGGCAGAGAGAGTGCAGAGACTTTGTGGTGTATTTTAATGATGGGTCAGACAGCCAGGACAAGCAGACAGACAAAGCCAAACAACAGATGGCCGATGTTATAAAAGCAAAAAAAGAAGAAGAGTTAAAACTATAAACAATTGACAAGGTGTGTGTCTATCCATATGTGTGTGTGTGTATGTGTGTGTGTGTGTGTGGCGAGTGTGTGAGCCAACAAATTGTTCACAATTTTCACCAATTTACAATTTTATGATATTGCAATGAAACGAAAAAGCAAAAAAATAAATAAGCAAAGGCAAAATCTTCATTAAAGCGAATATTGCAAAAACAACAAATTTATGTTGGCAATTTAAATACACAACCACAAAAATATAACCAAAATAAATAGCAAAATAATAAAGGAAGGTGTAAAGACTTAAAGGCCGTAAGCACAGCCGACAACCACAACAGCAACACCACCAACAGCAACAGCAACAGCAATCACAACAACAACTAATCGAACTGGTCATCAATTGGCCAAAGCCTGGTAATGGTCGCCCAGCAAGCACCGATCAGACCCAAGCCCGGCCAGACCGAACCAAGCCAGACCAGGCCAGCCGATCGATCGCAACGACAACGTCCAAGTCACCTCCAAAGCAGCAGCAGCGGCAGCGGCAGCAGCAGCAACGGTCAAACACAACGACGATCGATCTTAACAGTCGCCGACGCTGCGTTAGATGATGCAGCAGCCACAGCCACAGCCTCAGCCACAGTCACAGCGTCAGAGCCCAGACAGCGTCACAGGCAAAGCCAGGCAATGGCCAAAGTGGGTGATGGGACACACACAGGGGACACATGTGCAGACAGCAGGCAGCACAGTGGGGCCAAAGCCCTACACTTTTGGCTACACCAATATATTAGAATAAATAGTAGTAATATTGAAACGGAAATCTGTGTTGCACATGCAGTATTTATGATATGAATACTTTAGCATATTATAGTATAAAGAGTAAAATTATACTTAACATTCCTGTCATTAAATATTTGAACATTAAGCTGCGAAAATTAAAGCAATTAAAGAAATAATTCATTTTTCTCAATATATAATATAATATTGAAAATATAAAACGAAACTAAGTTGCCTCTAAAGTTTCTTTAAATAAATTTCTATACAAAATTAAAATCCAACTCAAGCATCAAAGGCTTTAAGCCTACTTCCAATATGAACGACAAACTCTTAAAGCTCTTATGTATATATAAATCTATAGCATACTTTTGGGTAGAATAATTAAAATGAAACGAAATTGTAGATTTTTAAGAAAAACATATGTATTTATGAATGTCAGATACACAAAAATAAATCAAATAATATGTTATAATTTTTTGTCATTTTATGAAATACAAAATACAAAATAAAATTTAAAAAAATTAAATATAATTTTTAATAATAAAATACACAAATAAAATTAGTAACAAAAAAAACTTCAATAAAATTAAAAAAAAAATAAATAATAAAAATAAACAAAACAGCATAAATATTTTAAACTTCATTATTAAAAATTACGTAATAATAATAATTCAAGATTTAGACTAAATATTCTCTTTTTTATTTATATTAAATTAATACTTAATAATTTTATTATATACTTAAATAACTAATCAAATTAATATTCAATATTTTCTTAAATAATTATATTAAATTTATTGGTATTCAGTTTCAACTTCCCTTAATTATAATTTTTTCTTTAAATGATCTTCATGTCACTTTTTAATCAGCCCTCGACCCACTGTAACTGCTGGCATTCGCTGGCCCCTGGCCCCGCCCAGCCACCCACCCGCCAAAGCAGCCACAGCAGCCAACACCAACCGCCGCCCGCCGCCCGCTGCCCGCTGCCCGCTACAGTGTCCACACGCCATGGACCCACGGCCCCTGACCGGACCGTATGGGGCAAGTCAACGGGCGGCCGATTCACCTGTCGCTGGGTTTTGTTTGCTTTACGCAGCGACTCAGCAGATGCAAATGGGTGGAGCAGCAGCCAGATAAAGCAGCACAGATGAAAGATTCAGAAGGAGAGAGTAGAGAGAGAGAGAGAGAGAGGGAAGACCGAGGGGTTAGGGTGGAGGCTGCGACCGGGTCGCTGCTTTATGCGAATTCCATGAATTTGATCATTTTGGTGGAAGCGCATTAGATATTTGGCATCTTGGCGTGCAGTCGCCGACACAGCAACAGCAACAGCAACTGCAATAGCATCAACAGCAACAGTTGCTCATGTGACGGACATACAATGCACAAAACTTAAACATTAAATGCAGCTGTTGTTGTTGTTGTTGTTGTTGCTTTGGCAGAGGTCAGCGCACACACGTGACCCAGCTTGGCTTGTGACTAACTCGGAGTGTGTGTGTGTGTGTGTGTGTGTGAGTGTTGGTGTGTGTGTTGCATGATCGATGGAATTGCTATGGCAAAGCCTAGAAATAAAATGGATTATAATTATTATGCTGTGCAGCATACAAGAGCCCAGTTCGAGGCCAGCAGCAGCAGCAGAAGGCAGCAGAAAGCAGCGAGCAAACACTTGGCTCACTTTTATTGTCAACCAATAAAATAGCCAAAGACGACGGGCTTACAACTTCGCATGGAATTGATTTGGCCCGCAGCGACTATTAACAGCAACAAAGCAGCGACAACATGTAAGAAGGCTCTAGTCGAGACTGCTCGACTAGGAGATACCCTGAACCCT
>NW_022045862.1:2117460-2167215 GCF_001654015.2 Drosophila navojoa | reverse complement strand
TTTTTTTTTTTTTTTTTTTTTTTTTTTTTTTTTTTTTGGCAATGTTTTTTCTATTTTTTTTTCTTGTTTTGCAAATTTGTTTCTGTTCGTTTTTTTTTAATTGGCAAAAATAGCGAGTACAACTCATTTAGCCAAGACATTAAAATAAAATGAAAAAAAAAAGGTAATGACTTCAGATTTTAAAATAAATAATTAATTGTATTTATATTAAACAACAAAATTAAATTTGTTTTGAATACATATTGATGCAGGATTCCATGTAACGTTTTCAGGTTTCTAGATCAGCATTCTCGAATAAACCCATAAAATTTGGTTGTTCTGCAGTAATTGTTGTTAACTTGTGTTAATTAATATTCTGTTTGCATTTGAAATTTTCGCAGTTGTTAAACAATTATCGGGTGGGATATAATAAATAATCTTGAAATAAATTATTAATAAATATACCAAATGCAAAGCTCTCGATGAGCATTCACACGGCACACGCTCGATGAATGTCAACAAAATTGTTTAAATCACTTACAAAGGAATTAAATTAATTAAGTAAGTCAGTAAATACCAGAAGGGAAATGAATTATTTGCCAAGTGCAAGAAACTGCTTGCAGCGAATGTACTCAGCCTGTCAACAAGCCTCATAAGATACTTAAGTTCGTTATTTTTTTTCTTTTTCATGATTTTCTTGTTTTATTTTTATTTTTCGTTGTTTTTTTTTTTGTTACTTGCGCTACACGGTTGCTGTTGTGTATGTTGTATTATATGTTGATTCGACAAAAAACATACATAGCTTATCAGGGTTACGATAACATATGCCAAACCAATTGGCTTGATAAGTACACACACATCCAAAACCGAAATCAAACACCCAGCCAGATACTGTATTTTTGCAAAGCGCTGTAATGGAATACCCAGATAAGATAAGTTCGCAGTTTGTGCTCTATGGCGACCAAACTAGCCCATGGCAATCGCCACTACAGGGTATTCGCAGACAAACCTGTGCAGACACACTTACTGCGTAATAAAAAACAACACTTCATATATATGTTAATGCATACATATACATATATATACATATAATTATTTATATGCATGTGTTTAATGAAATAAAATTGACTAAACCGAGATATAGCCACAACTAGACGTAACTGGACTGTGTCTGCGTCACGCCCACAGCCCGCCGTACGCCCCTGCGCTACCCGGCAACAGTTGCACAAATTTTTAAATTCAACTCACATTTGCTAATTTCGTTTTATCTTTTTTTCCTCTTCTGTTTTTTTTGTGTTTCGTCTATAGAGCTTGAACGCTTTCAGGATCTCAGTGCGACATAACCTACATCAATATTAAATTTACATAATACAAACTCGCATAGCCCCAGACACCACCAGATAATATAGACATGGCCCAGCTGGATCTCATTGGAATTTTGTGCGTGGGACTTTTACTGTTTGCCTGCGCATCAGGTGAGTTCCGATTTCTGATTTCCGATTTCTGAGAATTATTCATTATTATAGCTGTTTTCTGATATGCACATGTGGAGCATTGTCAGATCGGCACTAATACAGCCAAAATAGATAGGAGCCAGAGAAATTGGAGATCAGAAAAAGACAGAAACCAAAAAAATAAAAACCAACAACATTTTAATCCAAAAATGAACTCATTTATAAACTCATCAGGTGACTCATCGTACATTTTGTGATGCTGCTGCTGCTGCTGCCATTATTTTGATTGTATTTTCTTTTTTTATGGCCAAACATAAAGGCAAAAGAACAGGCAAAAAACGAAATCTCTATATACATTGGCGACCTTATTACGCGCCAACAAATTCTCAAGATTCCGAAATGAAAGAAAACAACAAGAACAAATAGCGTCATACGTCACAGTTTACAGTGGATCCATTAGCCATTATAGATGATGACGTGAAAGCAGCCAGCAGATCAACATGTTCACTATGTTTATATTATAGAACCAGATATATTTATAGATCATTGCTCTACGTCAGCCTGCGGAGCATACCAAACTCTGCAACAAAGTATGTGGGGCCTATCAGATGAAGTTTTCGAAAACTAACAGAGTATATATTATATATGCTTGTAGATTATCAAACAGAATGGCAATGTAATGCAATTCCTTCTCCAATTTTAGAACTATAAACATCAAATTCTGCCTAAAACTCATCGTAGATGACGTAGTAAGGCACTTGTCTACATATTTTGGTTGTATGATAACTAAACTTGTTGTTTAAGAGTTTTATGATGTTTACCATTTATAAAATGTACAAAGACTATATAAGATAACTCTAACATTTGGCTCTATGACAAAAATCGATTGAGAAATAAGTTTCTCAAATGCATTATCTATACACAATGTATATATACTGCTAGGGATACATATTATCTATCAATATATCATATATATACATATATGCCAGGTATAGGTAGCTCTTTCGAATTTCGCTCAAACTTTGACATTCCGAACTCCTTATGGTTCTCAATCGTTTTACGTAACATCCATGACAATCAGATGTGCGGCAGAGTATAGAAATGTCGTGACAGCTCTTTCTTTATTATTGTTTATATATCTTTTTTTTTTCATTTTTTTTTTTCTTTCACCTACAAACACATGTTTTTTGTTATTGAATTTTTCTCCTGTGTTGTTTTTGCTTTTGCTATATATGATTTGTTTATTTTGTTGTTTTCTGTGTTTTTGAGGCTTTGCTCGTAGCAAAATGAGTATATAGGGTTTACTTAGGCTTATTTGTATATTCAAGCTGAAGATTTGATTCTGGAAAGAGACTTTACTGAGATCTACTACTAATGAGGCATATCATGAATTGCTATATATACATACATATGTATATACATATTTAGCTCAAAACATATATTACTTATTTAGATTTTTTATATATATATTATATTAAATTATATTATATTGTATATATATTCATGCTCCCCTACGATGCGGTCAAACGATTTTAAATAGAATTCAACCCAATTTCGTAACGCGAGCGAGTATTATGCAGTCAGGTGGAGCGCGCTACCCAAAGTTCTTTCATTCTATGGTTTTTTGTATATTTGTGTTGTAGCTCGGTTTGTTGTTGAGGTTTTTGTTTTTGTGGGTTTCTAAAACAATTTCATTGATAATTTAGATAGCGTGCGTTGGTTTATTTGTTTCTGTTTCATTTTAATTTTTTTTTTGTTGCGCTGGGCAGCGCCTCAACACGAATTCAATTTGTTTATTTTTACATTATGCGAGAGCTGCCCTTGAGTCTGATAAATTGGAGGGCGCCAAAGGTACGTTGTGTACTCCATCTGTTCACTACACCTGTTACATTACGTGAGGCGAGCCATGGCGTCACCTGTTGCGGCTGTAGCCCAATTTGCCCAGCAGCCAATCGAGATAATGGGCAGCTAGAGATATGTAGTAGCTAAGTATCATAACAACGAGTAGTTTCAGTAAACAAATACTCAAAAGTGGAATATATAGACACTTATAGTTTAAAAAAACATCAGGAAAATTGTGAAAGAACTATTGCAAAATTAACTTGGAAGATGTAAATTAGGAAATGTTTAGAATAAGTATATCGGAGGGAAATATATAGTGTTGAAAGAGTTGCAGAGTGAGACAAGTGGAGGTCAGTTATATAGAGGACAAAATGTAGCTAAAGCTTGAAATTAGGTAAAGAAATGTGGAGGAGGAGAAACTCCTATAATAGAAAAACTTATAGAGAATGAGTTGGGTTAGGTCGGAGTAAGACAGTAAATGATGATATAAGAGAAGTAGAGAATCAAGAAAGTTGACAAAAGGCTGTGTTCAAATGAAAGAGAGAGAGAGAGAGAGAGAGAGAGAGAGAGAGAGAGAGAGAGAGAGAGAGAGATAGAGATAGAGAGAGAGAGAAATATAGAGATAGAGAGAGATTAGGGAAATATAGAAATATAAATAGAAGGAGAGATTAGGACAAGTTTTGCTTATATATTTATGTCCTTACAAGAATATATTACTCAATAATAACAAATAATAAAGAATACAGATTTACTAAGTGACCTATTTGCAGAACATAAACAATTTCCAATCCCAAGTTCCATTCCCTTAGGTCCTATACCAGAATCTAAAATAACATATGTATGTCGTAAAGCATAACTCCATTTCAACAATTGGGGCAAGTTCTCACAAAGAGAAACCCCGAGGAGCATAAAAACGAGTGACGAAAACTTCTAAAAATATGTACGGAATATATAGAACACAGCTTTCAGCTCGAGCCTAGGCTAAAGTCCATAAATGGTAAAGCGGCAAAGGACTTTCGCTAATGGTGCAGTCATCAAGCTGCTATAAATAGCCATGAATAGAAGAAAAGAAAGCATAATGCCAAGTCTGGTTGGCAAGGAAACAATTCGCATAGCCAACCACCGAAATAAACACAAACTATATACATATAACTCGTTTCCAGAGGGTTGCAATGGACGTGGCTAAGACCGAAGCAAATTGGTGGAGTCAACAATTTGCATAGCGTAGAGGGCGAACGTCAAAGCCAATTTAGCTGTCTCAAACTGACAGAGCTCGAAGCCAACAAGGTCAAAAATGTGCCACAATTAGTCCGAAGCAGACGAAAAATAAGCAACAAAAAAAACACGCTTCCATTTGATGTATGATCGTGGTAAAAGTGTGCCAAAGAGCCAGTCATATAAATATATATATATATATATGTATATATATCTAGTTAACAATCGCCCAACAAATCAGGCACAGCATAAACAAAAGCGAAAATATTTCAAATGAAAAAAAAAAACACATAAAGGGGAACGACCCACGCATCATTATAGACTGTAACAACTGTCCATCGTTGAATATACATATATGGGATTATTGTTTACAGTTAAGCTATAAATAACTAAGGACTGCAGTTCGATGCTGTGATAGTCTCTTTGTTTAATTACGGTTGCTAAGCGGCTGCTCTTGTCGGAAAATCAAAGAAAAAGCTGCAAAGAAGCGACTGGGAAAGCGTAGGCCATTCATGTTGTTGGAGCTTGCTCTAGAGGTACATATATACTCGAAATGCAGGATATAGCTTAAAAGAATATGTATTTTGAATGTAGCCCAGAAATAGGAATGAGAATGAAGGAGAGAAGAGACTGGATTGAAAGAGATTGTCTAAAGTCTAAATAATACTTAAAGTCTAGTCATATGCATATATGTACGTATGTAGGTTATATCATTAATATAATTGGTCGCCATTGAGACTTTTTTTTAATACACACATACACTTGGAACTTTGATTTATCTGCAAGAAATATTTCCAACAATTTTCTCAAACAAATATCATTAATAACAAATTGATAGGCCTAAGCCACAATAATATATTATAGTAATACAATAGTTATATAAGGGGAGAATTTATAGTTTATTGAGACCTCGAACTCTATATATCAGATATGATATAGTGTTTCATTTGTTGCCACTTCACAATATGCGCAGTTTGTAGCTTAAAAAATTATTAATCTATGTCAGAATTCGATCAAGATAATTGGGCAAGAGGCAACATAAGTAGTTTATGTGGAAACAGCGTGACAGTGGGACAGCTAAGCAAAAGGCAAACGGATGCACTAATGTGCACATATATACATACATATACACAGTATATGTATGTAAAAGAGAAAGAGACAATAAAAAAGCTGATGCAACAAATCGAAAGACTGCTAACTGTGGCAAAAACACGCGTCGACGCACGTGTTAAGCAAAAACTGGACAGAAGTCCCTCTATATAAGTATATTGAGCATTATTATTGCGCCTCAGATATTGCAGTTTAATGCCCAAAACAATCTTAGATATATATACTTGTGTGTGCGTGTGTGTGTACACACACTATTCTCTTGATAGAACTGCCTTTGCGGCGCGCAGGTGGCGCTGCTGATATAGCGCATTGGAATTCACTAGCCAAACATTTCTTTGGCATTCAGAAAGAAACAAAGAAAGCAAAAAAAAAAAAACACACACACACACACACATGCAGAGAAAAAACAATAACAATGCAAATATTCGCAACTTATTGTCGTCTTAACAAATAAAAATACCTCAACCCCTTCAGCTCTACCTATCTCACTCTCACTCTCAATCTGGCTCTCGCTTTGCTATCTGCGGTGTTAGGCTCTCGAGATACTTCAGATAATGGCTAAAACAGCATTCTATAACAATATCACATTTGGGCTGCTTGTAAATAAACAACTAAGCGCCGTCTTGATATTAGACATAGGGGCAGACAGCATCGGAATTTCGCGCAGTGTACTTGACTAAGGCGTGCGACAAGTACATCGAATGAATGTCCACAAATCAGAAAATTCTTTACATTTCATTTCATTTCCTTATTATATATGTATATGTATATGTATGTCTGACTTTGACCATGATATCTGGCGAAACAGAGACGCTTTTTATGCAGAAAAACACATTCTTTTGAGGGTTGTTTCCAAAGGAGGAAATGCGATATGAAAATATAAAATATATAGTATAATATGTACTAATTGAATATATAGTATTATATGATTTGATACAAGTACATAAGTAGTAAGTGAACCCAGTAATGCCTACCCTAATAAACCATAGCATTCTACTTCCTCTCTCTGTTCGCTGTAAGTACTACATATATTAATTGGTACCTATAAAGAACCTACATATATGTATGTTTATATGTACCTAATAAATTTCAAAGTTTTAAACTGCTTTACAAATACAAAATCTCTGAAAACATTCCAGCCCCAATTGCCGGCCAAATGCCATCATAGTCTGTTCGTAGCTGTTGCTACACGTGACTCGGTTTTGCGCGCAAGATAACTTGGATAAATATCATCTAAACAACATTCCACAGTACAAAAACAAAGAAAAAGGGAAAACAAAAAAAAAAAAAAGTAGAAGAGAGCAAAATTGTTGAAGAAATAAAGCAGAAATATTTGCATTCATTAGTTCCGAGTGCTAGATCCATCTATTGCTTAGCACTTCCAGCATTTCCTTTGGATTTCACAATTTTCATTACTTCCATACTTGGCATAAGTGTGTAAGTATACACACAATAAATATATATCATATATGTGTAAATATATATGTATATACATTCGAGTATATTCGACTTCTGCAGATAGATAAAGCAAAAAAAAAAAAACGATATCGGAGCTGGTGAAATTTTTTATTTTGTTTTATTATAAAGCGACGTAACTGAAAATCAAATTCAAGGTGACCTTAGCACTCATCAGATATACGTATGTGTGTACATATAGATATGTATGTATTATAGATATTGTAATAGAAATTTATCAAGAATATCTGCGCTTACACTTGGAAATGCATAACTGTGAATTCTTTAGAAAGATAACTTCGACAGCTGTTCCTAAATCAAAAGAACTGACAATGAAACTTTGCTGTGTCCAAATGTGCATACATACATTTGCATATGCCTGTACATATATTTATAAATCATGCTTAAAGTAGCAATGAAAGAATAGAAGGAATACCCTTAATGTTAAATTTTATACATATTTATTTATATAAATATATAAGTGTTGATACTTGCACAGTTAAAACTGAGAAAAGAAAAGGAATTTAGGAATACCCTTAATGCATAATACCATAAATATATACGATAAATATATCTACCTATATAAAATAATTGTATTAGACTTATGTATACTATATATTATATTGTAAATTATTTTGAACAGAAAATATATATATACATACATCTACATCTGATATAAAAATTGCCAACTCTCTTCACCACATAGAAAGCACTTAAGGGTATACCCCTAATGCGTAGTGAATTTTGGTTTTCCCAATAAAAAGTCTAGCTGTCTATGAGAGATTAGATATTCCTAAAGGTAATGCATATACCTATCATATACATATGTACATATATGTATTGTGAAAGTTATATTATGAAACATTGACTCTACCGAAAACCATTTTCAATTATGTGTTAAATCAGTTTGTTATTGCTGTGAACTTGCACTCAGTCTGACGTGTGCTACGTCATTTCTAAAATTATATGGGTTTATTAGCCTATATATGTATGTACCCTAAGCAAGATTCAGTTTCACTTGCGTCTAATCTAATAAGCAGTATTTGCAGTTAAATAACCAACTCGATGTTGCGCCTTTTGTGGCTTTATCAAAAACTACAACACAAAAATGTTATCAAAAAAAAACAAAAACAGAAACGCATTCCGAACTGCATTAGTCATTGATATGTGCTCTGTAGCGAATTAAGGCTTCCGATTAAGAAGGGCATGCATCACGGCCAGACATACATATGTAGTTGGATTTAGTGTTTTTCAGACGTCTGCCGCGGTCAATTGAGGCCCCGCGAAAACTACGCCCAATTAAGTGGAAAAACATCTGCGTAGGTGCGACAGACACAATTCACAATTCACTGTGCTCAATTTACAGTTCGCACAGGCGAAAAGCATTTCCCCGCCAGTTAATATTTTGCAAATTTTTTCTATAATTGGATCAATCATATAGCTCTTTTAGCCAATTCGAAATTGCAATCTCACTTTAGCTCTTGACTTGAAAACAATGTACCCAAAAAATATTTATTTATTAGCTGTGTGAATGTGTGTGTGTGTTTGTTTACTTGAAATCATGAAACAATATTCGAGGAATTTACCAGGGAAAGTATAAAATTGTCTGTGGTTCGGATTTTCTTGAATTGGTTTATCGTAGAGAAATAATCCAAGCAAACATTCCGGCAGTTGCTCAGATCATAAAGATCTAACTAATAATTAATTTAGTTCAAATTCGATTTATGAATCAACTTCCGGCCTTCATTAATCAATGAGGGAATGCTCAGGCTGTGACTCATTTGGTTTGAATATGTAGATATTTACAGGGTATTTGAATTGCGTATCGGTTACGTTTGACTTGACTTCATTGATTACATGTACGATGATATTTAACGAAATTAAATGAATCGTTTCTAAAGCCAAAGTCAACACATGTCCAGATATCTCAGCTAGCACTGTTCATGTCTAATATACATAAATCATTTCTGTCCGCTATTAAGTAAAGCAAAATTCTGTTTAATCTTTCGCTGTGTGATTTAATTAATTGTTGAAGTGACAAACAATTAACACAAATAATGTGTGATGCGACAGGAACTGAGCTGAAAACTTGGCACAACTAAATACGCATAAATTACAAAGAGACAGATTGTGGGCGAAAGAAATAGAGAGAGAGAGAGAGAGAGAGAGCGGGGAATGCCAGATGTATGCGACGAGCAAATGCTCTGCATTTAAAGATCAACTAATTGACGCTAATGAGATCATGAATTAAATATGTATGCATGCAATATAATATTTCTAATTGTGTTTATATACATGTAATAGTTTAACGACTCCACAGCGTATATATATAAATTTTTGGTAAAATCTTATATTATCGAAAGAAGTCATTTAAAGGGCAATGCTCAAAGTCCCCACACTGAATCATACGCACTGTTGTACTTATGTATATATACATAAATAGATATGTATGTATGTACATTTCCAGAGGAAGTTTAGTCTATCACTCGGTCAGCTTGTACATAAAGCTGGCCATCAAGTATTGAGGTCAGTGGCCGCGGACAATCTAGACTAGAATCTCAGCAAAAGTATGCGCAAAAACAGGCATTTTAATGGGTCGCCTCCATACGTACGTTATTACTCATAAATATATACATATATATATAGAGAGAGAAGATGAAAGCGACGTAGAGAGAGCGAGCGAAAGAGAGAGAGAGAGAGAGAGGGATCTTTTTTTATATCGTCACATCTGCCGTCACAATCCCAGCGAGCCCATTAAAATGAAATAAATAAATCCATTCGTCTGCAACATAAACAGATGCTCTAATAATAATATTATTATTATTTAGCGCATCTGTGCGATGGGATCATATATCATATATCACATTTACGGGCATTAATCAGACGCTTTGCCTCATAATTTAATTGTAATTGTGCAATTTGAGCGAAATATAACTAAACAATTACCAGTCCAAAGTTCAGAGCACGTTACCGGCATACAAAATAGCAAACCGCAAACTGAGAGACACAAGGCACAGTGGTATACATGCGCAAAGTTCATGGCAAAATTTATTGCAATCAATTGAGATTGTAATTAATTTCAATTTATATAATGTAAAGATTAATTTTAATTATAGTATATACTTTTTAATTTTTATAGTTGTATACTTAAATATTTATTCAAATTTTTTAACACTTTGTCTAATAATTTTACAAACCTTTTTTCTATATTTTTTAGCATCTATCAGATCTTTAGAAGATAACTTTGAACAGCAAAATAAAACTGGTGAGTTATACGGGAATATGCAACATATATTTTTTTATAGATACATATATATATGTATTTGGTATTTATTTTAAATAGCTTCCTCTTTTGGCATATTCAAAGAGATTTATACATTATATTATATTATATATAAAACTTTCATAAATCTCACAAACATATTTGAATATTTCTAGCAATGCTACGATTTCTTATTTAAAGTCCAAATTCCGTTTAATGCACACCGCCCACTGTGCCGCATTAGTCAGATTTTACGCACTCCCCTCTATCCATAACGTAAAAAAATTTAACAATGTTTTGACGCATAATTAATAATGGGAATGCTTCTTGGCTACCAGTCGTAACATTATACGTTTGTTTTTATTTCGATTTTATAATGTATGTACTTCTGTATATTATAATTGATCTATAATTAAGATAAACTTAAATGCTGTCGACTGTCGTACGACCGAGCGCATAAAAAATATGTTTTGTTTACGCAACATTCAGCGAACAGCCTTATATAAACACACACACACACACACATAGAGATATAGGTGTATGTATGTGTGCTTGCTTCAGTTAGAACAGGAAAAAAAAATATAAGAGCTTAATTTTTAATGCTTTAATGGTTCGTGCTAAGCATGAACTCAAGGACAATAAATACGAAATATCATCGGGGGGTAAGAGCCAACTCACTAATTGATCGCCAGGCGGAACCGAACAGCGCTCCCAAATGCGACCGTGACGCGCTCTAACTGTGATTGATCAATCACACACATACACAGACAAATAGATAGCGTATATGTATGTGTATGTGTATATATTTATATATGCAAGTGGGATTTTGTAATCAGTTTGTTTGCTATTGAAGAAGTGTGGCAACAGCCAAATCAAACAAATATCAACTTGAACGAAGACTCTTACGCTTCGAGTGACTTTTCTTTAGCTACATACTTATATACTTTATATATACGGAGTATTTGCTTTATAAATATTCTTATTAAATGAGCTTTAACTGTTATTAAACTGTAAATTCTATAACAAATCGTTGTATAGGCCTCGTAAACACGGTCAGTGCTCGTGAACCCTGGATTTTCCTATAACATTTTATTTATTTATATTTATCATGATTTTCATTCAGTAATTCGCATGCGTAGCGACATTTGGGGCATGTTGTATTTGATGGAGTGTATGTAACACTCTATAATATATCAAATATATATATATACTCGACTAGGCCAATAGTAAATACTTCTTATCATATAGCATACTTGAACTTTTTGCGATTATTTCGAAAGTATTAAGAGCTATCGTAACTAATTTTTGTATATCGAATGCGTGAATGTATACGAAATGTAAAATATTTTCTGAATGCCTTTTCAGCTCAAATCTTCCGAGTATTTTCTAGTCGGGCGTAGCCAGCAGTATTACTTCTTAGCCATTTAGCTTAAGCTTTGGACAACATTTTTTTTATATACTATAACTATAATTGAAGCTATGTCTATTTTGTAATTCTTGAATAGATATTCAAAGTTAGTAAGGCTTCTTTCTATATTACATATATTATATATATTATATACTTATATACATATATATTTTTTTGTTAGTGATTCAACAACTGTAATTACTGTGAAGCGCAGTCAGTGCTCAAACGTAAATCAATTCCATAATTTGAAAGCATTGCAAATGAACTTTTAAAGTCCCACAAATTTATAATAATAATATACGATAATTGTGCACAAATTTACGAAACGTGATTGACGTGTGTTGAGCGAAAATTAAACAAAATTATATATGCACACACATACTATATATGTACATACATACATATGTATATTTTGACAGGCTGAGCATCAATTAGGTTCTTAGGTGTAAAAGAGCGTATGCGCAGTTATGTTGATATCTTAGCTTTAAGGCTACCCAAGCCCCAGACGTTGACTAAGAGAACAACACTTACTTCATCAGTTTGGGAGTTGCGGTTGTTGTTGTCGCTGTTGCTTTGTTTGTTGTTGTTGTTGTGATTGTCAACCACAAGTTTTTGTAACGGCGACATCAACCCGTTTCTCCTCGCGACCTTAAAGCAATATTGTAGTTAAGATACGACAGCGACGACCTCTCCTCTTCTTGTTTGAAGTATTTAATTTAAGTTTTCTCTCCCTCTCCCTCTCTCTCTCTCCCTCCATATTTGTTGTATTTTAAGTAACTTTGCATGTCAGCCTGTGTGAGACAGACAGTGGCGGCGTGTCAACAATCTTGCCAGCTAATTGTACTAAAATTTATTTATTTTTTTAAATACCGATGACGCTAGAAGTTTACGTATAGAGACTCTATAGCTTATTCCATCTGGAAACTGGAAAAACAGACTCGAAAAACGAATTGCACTTTTGCATGCAACCTTCGACTGTAGATCAATCAAAAAACGAAAAAAAAAGTATATATGTATATACAATATATATACATATATATAGTTAACGAAATATGAAATGTTCGCTAATATATCTAAGTGTGTGTGTGTGTGTCTGTCTGTGTGTTGTTTAACAACAAAACAAGGAAGCTGACTAACAGTATGGTTACACCTGTAGATACCCTGTAGTAGTCTTAAGAATAATGAGTATATAGGTAAATGCCTTTTATAGGTTATCTAACATTTTTAACTCAACCTCAAAGTAACATAGATTATATATTTATAATATAATATACTTATATACATATAATATGTGCATATGTGCATATATATGTGCATATAGAATAGATGAATATAGTACTCATTATATCGATAAGGAACACGTCTTTCACAAATTCCACAAATAAATGCTATCCTCAACTCAGATACCCCAATTGATCTAGCTGCAGGTAGATAGGGTATATAGAAAAAGCTAACAAGTGACGTAATTAGCACTTCTGGTATTCATACATTTCGCAGATTCGTTATCGCGGATGCCATCCGGCTCCCGCATCGCTTTTGCTAATGAGAGTAGCGGCGCGACCCACTTGCGAAGACGGATATATGCCTAGTTAATTTGCATTAAATGTAAGACCTTTGGACGGTGTCGGCAGTGTGTTTGCTTTTATTTAACTGGCTTTAACTGCGTATCTTGGCACTTTTCTTCTGTTTTTATTTTTCAAGCTATTTTTTTGCTGACCAATCGGGTCAATAAACCCCAAGCAAACTGAAAATAATCATAATTGACAAAAAAAAAAAAAAAAAAAGAAAGCGCAGCCAAAGCTCGCAAATGCTGAGACCACATTAAAGCACATTGTATAACGCTTTTCCAGCACAATTCTCTTGGCTGCAGTATGAATGATAAAAAACCCATAAAGAAGAAGAGCAAGCAATATCTCAAATATCAACATCATCCTCAAGCCAAACACATTGAAATGCCCTAGAATTCCACTTACATCTCTAACAGATCACGCAAAGTGTCGTGACTTATGTGCGCCCTTCTATGCGCTTCGCAATAAATGTCGCCCCACCCCCTGTGTCTGTATATAGATCCGTCTTCTTTGATAGCGTAAGTTATATCTATTTTAAATGATGTTCAATTGAATGCGGCTGCGCTTCACCTATACGCGGCATCTATGACGTCAATTTCATATTTATATATACTACATATAATATTGTATATATCGAAATCAATAGCCTTGTCAATATTTAGGAAAGTTTCCTTATCAATTAACTGTCTAAAGGGCACACAGTACTCTCGTAATAATAATAATAATAATAATATGAATAATAAAAGTACGTTTGCCAACGAAACGTGATATGGCATATTGAAAATTATTGATTCAATGATCGCTGGATCGATCGATTGCTCCAAAGAAATTCTTGCCCAAAATAATTCATTCTTATTGTTGTAGTTGTTGTTGTACAGTACTGTTTGTTGTTGCCTGCCATTCACAATCCCCTTGGGCCCCCACGGTCCCAGCGGTCATTTGCTAATTCAATGATAAAATGTCAAAAATCAATAACAATAAATAAACGATAAACGAGAGTGTGCCACTGTACTTTGTATCCCAGCGCAAAGAGATACGATACTTTTTTAGGGGCTGTCCCTGACACTCGACAGTGCGTCTCGCGGTCTCGTCAAATGTCCACAATCTATTGCTAATCAAATTGCAATTTTTATAAATTTACCTAAAACCATCTATTGACAAATGCGGCGTTATATTAAATACAATCAGTAGAGAGAAGAAAAAAAAATAGATATATATATATATCTCTTTTTATGTATATATGTATATATACACCATTTCACTCGATAAGAATAGAGTAAACAAATTTTCTTATTATCCAAGTTCAAATTAAAATCGAAATAACAGATAGTGATATAGATTTGTTTATATTCCTATACATATACAATACATATATATAGAGATTCATATATTAAAAGTTAAGCCACAATCCATTTGGATGAGTCGTTGGCCCAGTAACACTTTGGCATGCCTTACCAAGTTATACAACTCGCGTTCCACATTGCTTTGTTCCACTGCCATTTTTGTTCATATCAGACCGACCAAGAAATTCTTTTATCAGGCAGCAGGCAAACCTACGAATTTTTACCCTTCAGACCCAACAAATCAAACGAGATAACAGCGTGTCGTTTATCAGCTTTTAAGGTCAGTTACTGACCTTAGACAATGGTGGAACGTATTCAGTTCACACGCCATCCAAATGGAGCTCCCATTGGAATTTGTCTCATATTGTTTGCTCTTGGCTAATCTTCTCTCTCTCTCTCTCTTCTCGTTGCAGATCTCGAATTAGGCTATCACAATCCCATAGTTATATGCAATACGAGAGACTCGTCTGATTGCCCCGCCCATAGCAGAATTGCGTACAAGTTTAACCACAACCTCTACTGCCACGAAGGCTACTGCATGTGCGATGAATGCCCAAAGAAGCCCAGATGTAAGCCGGGCCTGGTGCTCCATGAGCTGAGCACAGGCAATGGACAGCCGGGCAGCTGTTGCTCCACATATGAATGCGGCCCCATACCGGACTGTGTTGAGGGCTCGCCCATCATCTTTTGGAGAGACAGTTGCATCAGATGCTCCAGCTGCCATGAAATGTGCACCTCAGAGTGCCAACAGTACGAGCCGCCAGCGGAGAACTGTCTGTCCAGTGATGGACAGTACAAGTCGATCAACGAATCCTGGATCCAGGGTAATGGCTGCGAAACCTGCACCTGCATCGCTGGCATGGAAACCAGCTGCGTGAGTGTGCTATGCAAGACTCCAGAATGCGCCAATCCAAAGAAAGAGCCAAACGAGTGCTGTCCCGTTTGTGCTGAGCCAGATATCGTTACCATAGAGTCAACGCCTCCTGTACAGATCAGCTCAACTGCATGGAGCAGCCCGTCCACAGAGAGCAGCACAAGAGCATGGAGCAGCCCATCCACAGAGAGCAGCTCAACTGCTTGGAGCAGCCCATCCACAGAGAGCAGCACAAGTGCTTGGAGCAGCCCATCCGCAGAGAGCAGCACAACTGCTTGGAGCAGCTCAACAGCTTGGAGTAACCCTTCTACGGAGAGCAGCTCGACTGCTGAAACCAAATTCGAGGAGGACTCTCAAGAGCTGAACAGTGAGGAGGAATACGAAAGCACCACTGAGCAGCCGACAGACGAGGAAACAAAGGCCATGGGAATGGAAACAACCATACCAGCTTATATATATAGGGCAAAGGGTAGCAGCACAGTCAACAGCATGGAAGAGGTTGAGGAGAGCAGCAGGAGCAGCAGCACAGCTAACAGCATGGAATATACAACACTCTCTGCCACATCGGCCACATCGGCCACATCGGCTCCAGCCGCACAGACTCCTGAGTCGACCAGTTGGCATCGTGAGTCAGCCATCGATGACGATGAATATCATTATCCGCAAAATTCTGATGATGCAGTGCGTCCAAGCAATAAGCTAAACGATTTAATTATAGGGGTAAC
Organism: Drosophila navojoa; assembly: GCF_001654015.2. The sequence continues at coordinate 2,150,980 of NW_022045862.1, read as the reverse complement.
TGTAGTTATCGCCGTCATTATCGTTGCTGTGGCCATGGCATGGACACTAAAAGCCCATTACAAACACTGTAAGAAGTACGATATGGTGCCGTGTTTGGAGGCGAATAAACCACAAGTCCCTAATATACGTGGATCAGTGGATCAGCCGTTGATGGACAAACGACAAAACGAGACTGTAAAATAAATCGATATCATTCCCACGTTTACATACATATATTCATAGTAGTAGTAGTATAAATATATACTAATTTATTATTTATAATTTATTGGAATAGTTCGTCGTGAACTCTCCGCCTAAAGACAATGCTCCAGAGAAATCAGCGATTTTTTTCATCAACTTTAGCACACAAAACTAAGAAGGGACATACATATACGATAGGAAATGACTGTGTTTGATGAGGCCATGCCCCATTTTGCCCACATTAAAAGGGGCTTCTGTGCATTAGAATACAGACAATCTGAGACAGTTATTTCTTAATTAAACAATGCATTGTGATAAATTGTATTATAAAACATTGAAATATATATATTAAACAAATGAAACAAAAACTAAAATAATTGATATACCAAAAAGAGTAGAATAAGAAGCATTTCTAGCATCTCTCCCCCAAATACATAATACATAAAAATAAAATAAAGCGAAAAACTGAAGAAATTAAGTCTCTGATTTATGGGAAAGGGGGCAAGTGGGTGCCACTCACTGTCCGTCTAAGCGGACGTTGGCACTGCTGTCAATCCATCCAAATGTTGGACAATGCTGCGCAATACTTGCGCCGTGCTGGAATCTGCGAGCTCGTTCAAAACCGATGCGGTGCTGCCTGCCAAAACGCCAACTCGCGGATCGATGGGCAGGGTGCCCAAAAGTGGCACCTGAGCCAACTGCGCCAGTTCCGTGCCGCCTAACGACGAAAAGATGTTCGTGCAATCGTTGCAGTGCGGACAAACGAAACTGTGAGAAATACAAAAATGTTAATACAAGATAAGAGCTTAGTGAATACAAAATTACTAACTCTAAGCTCTCTCTCTCTCTCTCTCTCTGACTCTCTATCTCTTGGTCTTTAATATGCTGATCAGTCCACCTCAGTTGTGATTTACTCACCCACTCATATTCTCCACAATGCCCAGCACCTTAATGCCGGTCTTTTTGCAGAAGGTTAATTCTTTGCGCACATCATCCAAGGCCACGCCCTGCGGCGTTGTCACAATGATTGCACCATTACAAGGCACCTCGCGCAGGCATTCCATAACCGTGATGTGCTCGTCCGAGGTGCCAGGCGGAGTGTCAATGATTAAATAGTCAAGATCCTCCCATTTGACATCGGTAAGAAACTGCTTAATCATCATAGTCTTTTTGGGTCCTCGCCAAATGACGGGATCATTGCGGTTCTTGAGCAAAAATCCAATGGACATGACGGCAAGAGTTTTACTCTCATCTGTATAAATGGGTACCCAGCCATCGTCGCACTGGTAAATGTCACGCCCCTCAAGGCCCAGTAAATGTGGCACACTGGGACCGCACAGATCTATATCCAACAGACCGACCTATCAATAAAAACATGCTTTATATGAAATGTGAGAGATGGGAGAGTTATTGTACTATAACTGACCTTATAACCGGTTGCTCGCAATGCTAGCGCCAATTGCGTGCTAACTGTTGATTTGCCCACGCCACCCTTGCCCGAGAGCACAACGATAACGTTTCTTACTTTGTCCAGCATTGCTATTTCACAATAAACTAAGCATTTAAGGCAAACACAACAAGTGTCGCAGCTGATGTCCAGGGCTGCAAAGACAAATGACCTGCATACCAGACACAAGTGAAAAATGATGTTCTGGAAGTAGTAATCGCAAAGAATTAAGGCAGACAGCAAAATATGTAATTCCAACACAAATTAAATACATACTTATATATTTTGTATATCAAGAAAGGTCTATTTATAGGTAAGCTGCATAGTTGACGTATGGCAAACCAGTCACATGGCAACGCTGCCACATATGGCAACGCTGTTTGTGACGGCACAACAAATCAGAGCATGTAGTTGCTGCCCGGCAAGTGTCAGATTAGGTTTCTTTGCTCTCGTGCTCTTCTAAGCGCCGCGCAGCATGCTTATTAATTAACAACAGGGCAACATCAACGCTAAAATCATAAGATAAAACATTTAACAATTGTATTAAACAGTTGCTATAAGCATTAAGCATCGCTGCTGGCTACCGGAGCGCTATAACTCAATCGACTCGGACAACGGAGCATCCTATAAACTGTGGAGCGAATGTTGCGCAACCCTTTGCTCCGTCCGCGTGCTAACATAACAACATTATCGCCATTATCACGCCATCAGAGTCGTAGTCTAAACTGATTGTTGAAGTATTGCTGTAGCAGAGACATGGTAAAACGTTCCAGCGCACACGGCGCTCCAGCCGCCGGCGATGGGCAACAGGGTGAGGAGCGGAGCAGCTCCGGTGGCGACAAAGCTGCTGCATCCACAAAATACATATCTGGCGCGGCCAGTGCACCTGCCACGCCCACCAAACGCAACGACAATGGCAAAATGCGAAAGGAGGAAATCGCCCAGACTTTTGTCATTGTCAACGAACGTCCCGTGGATGACATTTCGTTGGATTTCTTTTACAAGCCCCACACCATCACATTGCTGGCCGTGTCGGTGCTGGCGGTCATGTATTTCGCCTTCGTCAGGTAAGTGCAGCTCAGCCAACGGAGATTAGTGCGTCCGTCCGTTCGTCGTGCACATTTATCGATCTTTCTATTTTCGTCAGCCACGCTGTGCGCGACTAAGCATCAGCAGCATTTGGCGCATTAACTTGGTCAACGGGTCGTCAAAAAGCAATTGTTGCGCCTGGTGACATGCGCCCGTCAACCTTGGTTGACTATTTAAGCACTTTCGAAATTTACAAAACAGAAAGCTTTTAGTGATTAAAATGTAGAGATGAACTCGTGAGACGCCCAACAGTGGGAACAGTTGTTAAGAGTGAACACGAACTCATTCTGATAAAGGATGAATTCCAATATTAGTCTGAAAAGTATGTACGGGAAATCCAAAACTTCAAGTTAATACCAATTCTAAAGTTAGTTAGTTATCATATGAATTATTCATAAATTTCAAAGAGTTCAGGTCGCTGTAATGGGTCTTTCAATAGTTCTTATCACCTATTTTTCGTGCTTCTCGTGCAAGACCTTGACTCAAGTGCGCATCTCTAACTTCGAAAAGATCGAAATTTAACAGAGTAGAACATGCGTTGCCAAATGTGTCGTGTTGTCGTTGCTCCTCCCCATGGCTCCGTAACAAATTTCGTTTTTATCAACAATAGGCGCCAAATCAATTTCAATTTCAAACAAAAGGTCACTTAGCCCAATACAAAATATAATATAACATTAAATAGTCAAAGTCTGGAACTGATTAGGGCCACTGAAAATGGAAATAATTACAAAACTGATATAAGCTACAACCCATTAAGCTAAACACATTTTAATTACACTTCTAGAAACGAGGAGAACCTAGATGATAATATTTGGTCGGGCCTGATGTGCATTGTGTTCTTCTTTCTAATTGTTTCGGTTATCGCATTCCCCAATGGGCCGTTTACACGCCCCCATCCAGCGGTATGGCGCATCCTGTTTGGCTGTTCCGTGCTGTACCTGCTCATGCTGCAGTTTCTCATGTTCCAAAACTATCCAACAATACGAAGTATATTCTATTGGCTCGATCCAAAGCTGAAGAATTTTCACATCGACATGGAGAAGGTGAGTAGTGAGGCCGCTTTAAGCAGCTGAGACACTATACTAACACTATAGTTTCTTTCAGGAATATGGTGTCAATTGCTCGGACGTTAGCTGGGAACGTGTCAAGGGACATTTGGATGTGTTTGCCTGGGGCCACTTTCTGGGCTGGGCCTTCAAGGCCATACTTATACGTCACATGGGCATACTGTGGGCCATCTCGGTGATGTGGGAGATAACAGAGATCACATTTGCCCATCTGCTGCCCAACTTCATTGAATGCTGGTGGGATGCGCTCATCCTGGACGTGATCATATGCAATGGCCTTGGCATTTGGGTCGGTCTCAAGATCTGCCAAATACTCGAGATGCGCGAATACAAATGGGCCAGCATCAAGGATATATCAACGACTACGGGCAAAATAAAGCGTGCCATGCTACAATTTACGCCGGAGAGCTGGTCGGCCATCCGCTGGTTGGATCCCAAGTCGACAGCAATGCGCTTCGCTGCCGTGATGCAGTTGGTCATCTTCTGGCAGGTCACCGAACTGAATACGTTCTTCTTGAAGCACATCTTTGAGATGCCGCCAGATCATTTCATTGTCATTGGACGATTGATATTTATTGGACTCTTTGTGGCTCCCTCCGTGAGGTGTGTAAATTCAGTTATTGCTATGTAATTACAATATGTTAATTGAATCGCATCTTTTTGCATATATATTCAGGCAATACTATGTGTACGTGACCGACACGCGCTGCAAACGCGTCGGCACCCAGTGTTGGGTTTACGGCGCCATTATGGTTTCCGAGGCCATTCTCTGTATTAAGAATGGCAAGGAGTTGTTTGAGCGCACGCAAGCCATCAACATTGTGATTTGGCTGACCGTGCAGGTGCTAATATCGGTGTCGTTCGTCTACGTGGCTGTCGTCTGGCAGGTGAGTGCAATATAAGCAAATGCAATAAATATTATATTCATTATAATCGACACAAATTTCTGCTCCCCACAGCAACGACAACTGAAGAAGTCTCAGGCACAGGCGCAGTCGACGTCAGCTCTTAGTAAACGAACCGGAGACAGCCCTCAGGGCACGCCTACGAAAGGTAAGTTCAGCCTACACTTTAAATAGCGCACCTTTGCACTCTCCTTTGTTTTGAATGTTATATATGCTGTTTTGATGCATTTGGTTCTCTGCTCTCTGTGTAAGCTGCAACTACAACTCATCTCACTCTCATTTCGACTTTTCTTTTACTCTCCGTGGAATTGCATTCTTCGTGTGCCACGACTTAAATCCTTTGATGGACCTGGCACAGCGCACTACGACATTAAAATTAAAATTGTTTAAAACTTTACAATTCACTTTCCCTTCTCAATTATCATTTTCTATTTCTTTTGCGTTTCTTCCCTTTGTTTTTCTAGGTAATTTGTCGCCGGTGAAAGAGAAGAAAATCAAATGAGGCCATTTTAGTAAAACCAAAAATGAATAAAGTAAAGATGAGTAAAGCAAAAAATACGGAGTAATGAACAGCAAAAGAAAATTCTTGAAAAATATTTGTGTGTACATACAATTTATGCAAACTGTACTGATTAAATTAAATTTATATTGTGTATATGTATGTATAATTGATATTAAATTTGTTAATAAGCAAACAACCGAATGAATGAAGAGAAAACAAGAAATCTATCTCTAAAACTAGATTAATACATTTTTTGTAACATTGCCCATTTAAGAGCTGTATAAGTAAATCATATTAATAATAATACAAATTATATTGTTTTTCAAAGAAATACATACTATATATAAAGTTATATATAATTGTAAAGTACTGTACAAAATACTAGACTAAACCTCAAAGCATGCCGATACGGTGCTACGAACTGCGTCTCGAGCATAGGGTATATAAGAGAGGGAATACCAGGTCATGGCCAGGGATTGAATGATTATGAATATAAGCGTGAGTCCGGCCTTTTTTAACTAAAAAAAAATAAAGACAACAATTTCAAATCAATAAAGATGTTTGAAAACAAATAACTCAAAAATAAATCATAATAATCTACCACAATAGCTGAGACGAATGTCATGACAAGTGATACGATGACGATGCTGGTGGCTATCAGTCGGGTTTCGGCAAACATTTTCTTGATCTGCTTGAGGGGCCCCATGAGGAAGCACGTGCTGCAGCAAAGCAAATATATTATATATGCATATATGCACAGTAATTAGCCAGCAAATGCGAAATTTCATTGAGCCACTTACCTGGCCATCGAGATGATATTGCCCAGTGTATAGAATACAGCGAAGACGACAATGCCACGATGCAGAAACAAGGCAATGGAACCGAGAAATGATAATAGTATGCCCAAAACGAAACATACACAAAACGCTTTGATGCGAGTGCTCCAGCTTAATGTTGACATATCATTAATCTGTTTGTAGTTGAATAATAAATCCATTCATGATAAGGCGGTTGAGTCACAGATCGGTCATTGATCGTCGTCAATGGAATGCAATTCAAACACATGTTGGTCCCAGCGGTGGTAGAGCAGAAATTCGTATGACGCATAATCATAGGCAAATTAATTCAGTTAGTTATAAATAGTTGACAAATGAATTAGTATGGTTTCACCTGGGTGATGATGCTACTTTCTTCCTCCGGTGTGCGGTCATCGCCGCTAAGAACTCGACGTAACTTATCCATTATTACGGTCCTTAACAAATTATTTATTCAATAACTATAATTTCTGCTATGCAAAAATTTTAATTCTATGTGCTAAATTCTATTCTGTTATTGAACTAATTTGTTAGAATACAAAAGAAACACACACGATCGGAATGTCTGATTAGAGTAGGTCCGCCAAGCGATAGTATCGATATTTCTGATACAATAATTGTGCGAATTTTTCAACACTGCTTTGTCTTTTATGTTTGGAACTGAAACTTCTGGCAGCTCTATCAGCTGTTGCCATGCTTTGCACTTGGATACGTAATATAGCAAGAATTTCGAAAACAACAAAATGTTATCCAATTGGTGAACAAATACGATATATACGTGCACTTAAAAGAGTGCAAAGTGATTTTATCGTACCACCGGAACAATCAGATGTGGCACAGCATCATGAGCCAACAGAAAAGACGCTTGCCGAACCAAATGAGAAACAAAACAACGCCGTTGCACTCGACTTTGGCATCCGGGAGGCGCACGTGCCCACCTTTAATCTAGCTGCACATGTGAACAACTCGAAAACATTGCAACAGCTGCTTAGTCTGGGCGTCAATCTGCACAGCATTGAGCGGCGCAAAGGCTTGGGTCAGTTCGTTCTGAAGCTGGACTTTGAGGAAAATGTGAAGCCCTACTTAACATTTCTGGCAGACCAAGGAATATCGCCGGATGACTTTGGTAAAATGATTACTAAAAATCCACTGATATTCAAGGAGGATCTAGATGATTTGCAAACGCGTGTTGACTACATGAAGAGTAAACGTTTCTCAATTGAGGCACTTCAGCGGATATTCACCAAAAACCCATATTGGTTAATGTACTCCACCAAACGTATTGATCGACGTTTGGGTTATTTCCAAAAAGAGTTTCACCTGAGCGGCCATGATCTACGCTTGCTAGCCACCAAAGAACCGCGTTTGATAACCTTCAACATGGAACATATACGTAAATCCGTGTTCACACTACGTGAAGAAATGGGCTTCAGTAACAAGGAGCTGCAAACGTTAGTTGTCCATTCGCCACGTCTGATGATGATCCGTAAGTGAAGCCTTTATAGGTGGTCCCATATATATTAACTAATTTGATGACTTTTTCAGCTCCAGATGATCTTGTCGAGCGCTTTAGCTATGTGCACAACGATATGGGATTAAGTCATGCGCAGATTATTCAATGTCCTGAGCTTCTTGCCTCCCGAGAGTTTCGCTTGCGAGAACGACACGAGTTTCTAAAGCTGCTGGGACGCGCTCAATACGATCCGCAGAAGGACTTGTACATTTCACCAAGTGAAATTGTGCAGGGCAACAATTTTTATTTTGTAAGAAACGTGGCTAAAAGTGATTTAGAAACATTTGATTTGTTTTTGAAAACGCGGTAATTAAAGTTTGTTTGTGCGCGCAAAATAAATAACAGGGCTACACTCTTAACTGTCTGGCAACGCCGTATTAAGTTCGGTATTCTTCCTCGCATTTCGTTTCTGTTTTTGCCTTGTCGCATATTATTGTTGTGCTTGTGGGCAGTCATCTTCGTGGTTTTCGACGAGCAGTTTGTGTTTTCGCTGCATCCAGCAGCTTTAGCTGAACTACGCATTAGGTTTTTGCAGCGTGCGTAAAAGAAAAATTGTGTATTATACTTAAATTAAAAGAAAGAGCATATTATAAATTAAACAATAATACATAGAACAGACGATAGCCGTTAAATTTAGCTAAAAGCACAAACAAGCAACAGTGCAGACGGAACAGGAACTGTAAAAAATAAAACGCATATTCTCTCGCATACACTAACAAGATACACGACACATATAATACGCAGACCCACTCACACACACATAAGTGCAATACAAGGGCCGCTCTGGCAAAAAGTTTAGTTTAATCTGCATAAATTTATTTGTACGCCGCAACAATAACAAACACGTTATCTTTTGACGACGTGTTTAGTACAAATAGAAAACAACAACCAGAGAATTTCAACTGCTAAACGAACGTAGCATACTATAAATACCAAACAAAGAGAAAAACAAAATGTCTACGACACCAAAATCGACAGAAGATTTGCTGGGTGGTAAGTTTGCGATCACACACTTGCAGACACACTCACACGCATACACATCAAAGAATGTGCAAATGTGTGTGAGTGTGTGTGCTGGTATTCGTCAATAATAATAATAATAACAATGCAGTGCTTCTAGTATGACGTGTTGTTATTATTATTGTTTGTGTTCAGTTAAAAATAGATGTTGCTTTTGATTTGTTTATGTGTCTGTATGTATTCATGTCAGTATGTTTCTCTATGGTAGTGTGTGTGTATAAGTTGGTATAACTGTAACCACATCTCCATTGCACTAGCCCATATACTATTTCAAGGCTCCAGTTTGTTATTGTCAGTCTTGTTTTGTTTTGCTTACGTTTGTATGTGCAAGTGTGTGGCCACACGTACATATCTCTTGCTTGCGCAGCGCAGCAGCCGCCTGTCAGGCGATGACAACAACAAAGACTCGCAACTTCGCCTCGAACAGAAAGCAGACAAAGAAGAAGTGGTATATGGAAGCAACGGAATTAGCGCCCCATTCATATATACATGCATATGTATGTAAATAGGTGTACAATATGCACTTTATATTTACAGTTGTATTTTATATTTATCTTATTTTGGCAAATTGACGTCACGCGGCTTTTTCTGTGTGTATGGTTGTTTGTCTGCGAAATTTCGTTTAAAAGCAATTGTCGGAGGGCATTTGCCTTTGATTTGGCATTTGTTCTTGTTGTTTTTCGCAAAGTCCAGAAATTGCGACTTTAGCCTAGCCTATTTTCACAGCGACGCGTCGCTTGGGGTTCATTATCAAAAACGTGTGAGTGTGTTTTATACATATGCATATATGATGTATATTTGTATGTAGCTTATTTACGGACACAAATGCTTGTGTGTATGTGATAAAAGTAAGCGAATCTGTGCGCCAATACCTATAAGCAGTCAACAAAAGGCGGTTCATTGGGCTGTACGCTCGACAGCCTCGGATCAGGGTTTAACAGCTGCGCATCATGCACACACGCATACACATGCACTTTTAAAGCGAAAGAGATAGAGACTGCAAGAAGAGAGCCGTCGTCGGGCACTTTGCCTACGTGCTGTGAGTCAGCAAGCCATGTTTGTTTTGTTTTGCTACCCTTATTGCTGTTACTGGCTTTACCATTTCGCCGTAGAACCTGTTTATGGGTCAGCTTTGTTATTGTTTGGATTTTTATTTACCTGTAGAAGACTAAGACGCAGACGAAGACGAAATTACCTGTTAGTTTTCGGGTATTTTGTTTTTCGCAATATTGTGAAAGTCTGTCTGCGAATATTTAGTATAGTTTCGACAGGTCGTGCATCGAGATGATTGGTCTGCCACGTGAGTGTAGAAGCGATTTTTTTTTCAGACCAGGGCGTAATTGATTGACAACCGTAGAACAGTTATGTCGATTATCAGCAACTAGTACTGTCACACAGTATCATGTAATTTGCACGCTGCTCTAATTGCAATCATCATCGTTCGTCGTCTGTTTTAGTTGAAAACGAAATTTTTGTTGATAGCCAGTAGACACAACAAAAAACATGCATGGGTAATACACTGAAACGGAAATTGTGTTTTGTTTGCGTTATCAATGGGGGCGCACGCTCGTACACATAAACCCACACATACAGAAAGAGATATATACCTTGCACAAAAACAAACAAAGGCAGTGGAGGCGGCTGTTTTTGGTAGTTTTGTTTACGCTGTTAAAATTAACAGCTCTGTTAACGTACAGCGCACTGGCATTAAACGCCAAAAACAGACGATAAGCAGACAAAATAAATGGGGCCACGACATCTGCCCACGCGCGGTTAAACTTTAGCATAACAAAGTCAAGCTAAATAAAAAGCCAAAACAAGCTAAAGAAGTGAATGCTGTTAACTCTAGCAACGGAAGAGAGCGCAATTTGGCGGGCTCTGTTACTTTTTGAACTAAAAAGCGAAAGCAAGCTAAACCAGTGAATGCCGCCATATAAGGAGAGAGAGAGCAAACATGAAGTGCCGGACTCTGCTATGAAATTAAATGTAGAGACAAAACAAGCTAAGGAAAAGAGAATCAGCAGCCGGTCTGCCGGCTGCGGCATTCTGTTGTACACATAAAATCTATCATACGATGCGTCAGCCAATTCCATCAATACGCAGCTGCTTGAAAATAATGTGCGCTGTTAATAGCAGAGACTGAACTGCTAATAATTCTTCTGTTAATATTTGAATTAACACACGGTTGAACAGTCATATTAAAGCAAAATCCTGCTAAATGCATGCATATGCAGAAATAAATTATGATGCTTAATCAATTCTGATTATCAATTCATTATCATCTTCATAAATAACTTTGACTGTCCTTTGTTTGCAGAATCTTGGATCGAATTGAGCGCAACAGCTGCCATGGCTGGCATTAAGAGTCCCGACAGAATTACACCTCTACCATTTGCCAGTGGGGAGGAATATTTACGTTTGCTGCGCGAGGCGCAGCGCGAATCAAATCAGTCCAGTCGCGTCGTGTCTCTGGCCAGTTCGCGTCGCGACACGCCCCACGACAGCCCCAAGAGTCCGCCAAACAGTCCACAATCGGAGCTGTGCCCGGACGACGAGCTGCGAAATGTGTATATCAATTATTGGACTAAGGTGAGTCAAGAAGATAAAGATTAACTTGACCTTGTCACTTTGGAGCTTGAACTAATTATATATGCATCAACCGAAACAGAATGGCGACAAACAAAACACCGATAATGGCGATTGGTTGCAGAACTGGAATCGCGGCACCGATGAACAGCCACCGAAGTAAGCGACATTGTTGTTTCGCATTATTTTATTGTTTTTCAATGCCTTTTATTTATTTCTTATACGCTGCTGCTGCAGAGATTGGAAATTTGAGCGCTCCAATGGCGATGATGATGATGAGAAGAAGAAGAGCTCGGGTTACTCTATACGCTTAAAGCGTCTGGGCGCCAACTCGTTGTTCTCCCGCGAAATATTGTACTCATTGCTGGTCACTAATGTGCTCTCATTGCTCCTGGGCGCTGGCTTCGGGTAAATTATTTAAATCAATTTTGTACAAATAAGTATGAGTAATACCAAACAATAATTTGTCCTCCTTTATTTATAGCCTTTGGCTGAGCAAGCGCGGAATACTCCTCACCCGCGTGGTCATTGACTGAAAGACACTATAAATAACATAAACACGACGTTTTAATCAACAACAATATGCACATCATAACCATTTACCGACAGACGTTCCATTTTGAGTGAAGAAACAGTGTCAACAACCAGCCAAACGTATTCCAGCCCTCATAACATAACGCAACACAAAGAAACAAATAATCTATAGCACATTATGTCCATAAAATACATCTAATGATAGTAGAGTACATAAGATAACTATGTTATTTGTAAGCAACAAGCTAACGGCTAGGCAAAGGGATTCAAACTGATTTTTCTATATACACATCAATTTTATACAGTTTTTATATAAGGAAAACAATAGCTTCATCAACACGAACTAAACTCAAAAGAAACAGGAGAGCGATCTAAAGTTTATTCAATATCCTTGCAAAAGATTTGTCGCTCTTTCAGAGTTTAGACAACTATACAATCATCATTCGCCAAAAAAATATATATATTCAAAAGCAAAAACATTCAAAGAACTTGGACTTTACATATATACGTATATGTATACACATATATATATATATATTCATATAGACATATTATAGCTGAATCGTGTAGAAAGAAACACATGTATATCAATCATTATAATTTGTCCTCTTATTTTCTAGCATAGAAGAGTGAAGAAAAGTGAAAACTGAAAAGTTCGGTATGCAGTTGCAGCTATACCCGAAATAAAAATGCATAAAAACAACACACACATACACACATTAGATCTAGGCTAAGAATGTAACCGTTTTTATATTAAAAATATTTTTCAATATGTATTTAAAACCGACTCGAAACGTATTTTTGTTACTTGAAATGGAAGGCAGAGAAATAAAATTAAAATATATAAAAGAGTACATCAGGTGATAGAAGCAGTTCATATATATATATATATATATTTATGTATATATATTAGATTTGTGATGATTCACTTAGACGTCAACAAATGAGTAATAAACAATAATTTGCCGCTTTCGTCATATTTATAGGAAATTTTGTTTTTGCCTGAATGTAAGATATGAATTAGCTATATGATGAAATAGACTTTAATGATAAGTTAGGTTAGACATTATTGAACTTGTAATTGCGTTTTAAATAGCTTTCACTTAGTTGTCAACAAATGATTAATCAATCATTTTTTACTTTCGTCATATCTATTGGAAATTTTGCATTTGTCTATAAGATATAATTTAGCTATTTATCAGCCAAGCTCTTATGATGAAATAAATGTAATATAAAGAGATTAGATAAGGGATCTGTAATTGCGTTTTAAATAGATGTACTTGACATTTATATATAACTTGGAGCAGAATTTATATTGAGGCAGATCAGTGAATGAATGAGTTAAACGATCTCCAACTTTAGTATAAATGTTAAGTTAGCTGTGGAAAGACCCTCATGAACTCTCGTTCATATTGTTTTGAAGTCCCAAAGAAAAAACGGGGTTTTGAATGTTGCATAGCATTTCATTTGTATTAAGTAATAATGACTAAATACGGTGATTAACACAGTTCCATAACTAATACATAATTATGTGGCAATTGATGCCAAAAGGGTTAACGCATTAATATCTGACAGCTGCTCCTTAGTAGGAGCGCTACACCAAAAACAATATTTAAAAATTGTTTTTATATTCTTCGATTATTATTATTTTTTTTTTTTTTTGCCTTAATTCGTGGACAAAATGAATTTCAGTATGGCGATCGCCAGGTGAACGCCTTTGATTTCTTGCTAGTTGACAGCCTTTGCAAAGGTGAATCGCGGCAAATGGTTTGCCAATTTAAGTACAGCACATGGGAATATATAACTAGGTTTTATATAATTGTATATATATATAAGTATGTATGTGTATATAGATAGTGGAGGTTATCTAATAATGGTAATATAACTATGCTTGAGCCTGATTCGTGGACATCGAGAGAGCAAGAGAACGTGAGATAAAAGTGCGTCGACAAAAGTTGTGTGCCTTGGGTGCAATTTGAGCCTCAGCCTGGGCTAATCCTTGCCAGCATCGGCTGTATTTTGTGCGGTGGGTGTGCTGCTGGTGTTGGCGTCCTCTGTGTCAAGTGGCGGCGTTGGGGTGCGCAATGCTCGCTCAAAGTCGGCAACCAGCTCATCGTCCTCGTGCAACTGCTGCAGCTCGTCGCTCTGCCAATTGTCCAGCGCGGCGTCCACATCGTATTGCGGCGATTGCAACGACTCGCCGGTCACATCTCCCAGTCGTGTGCGCAATCTATTCGAGATCTCCTGAAGCTCCGTGAACTTGCGCTTGATTGCCTGTCCCAGCTGCAGGTGACGCAGCTCCAGAGATTGCTCGAACTGATCGATGGCAGTGTCCACGTTTGAGGCGGCATCACCACAAGAAGTCAGCGGCTGCACATGCACTTCCAAACCGCCCTTTACACGACCGTTGAAGTCGACTATGTTGTGCCAGCCATTGGGCCAGCTGGCGCCTGTTCCGCTCTGGTTGAGATTCAAGGCAGCGAATCCAAGGATGGCATCCTCGAGAGGCGCCGGCTCTGCGCCCACGCTTTGCGCTGTCTTCTTCCACACTTTCAATATAAACAGTTTCTGCGGCTGCAAAGCGAAATTAATTTTATAAATTGTAACTCATAATTTAAAAGCTAGCGTTGCCAGATCGTCAGAGAGAGCCGAAACGGTTATTTGAATTGATTGCCACTCACATTGCTCAGATAATCGGCGCTCACTTCCACCTGGAACTCGCTGTGCCACTGCGGCGTCGTCGAGTGCTGCACAATGGGCGTGCCATAGACCAGGCCCTCGTGTGATTTGTAGGTCTGCGCATCGGTACAGCTCAACGCCTGGAAGGTCACATAGGTGCTAGGCGGCTCGTCGGGCGGAAAACGCCCACCGCCCGTCTGTCGCTTCCCCGACTGCTTTATGCCACGCTTACCATAGCCCCGATTAACCGGCAGCCCAGCAGCGCCGACAATTTGCAATCTGAAGCTAAACTGATTCCCAGTGGCGGGTGCAGCGGGCGCCGCCTTTGGCACAGCAACGGACGTGGTGCCCAGCGCACTCTGGAGCATGTCCAGCAGATCTGTGGTGCGTCTCAGCGGCTGCTGTTGTTGATTGTTTTCCACATCGAAGCCACGCAGCTGCTTCAATAGTGCTATTTGCGATTCGCTGCCAATGGCCAGCAGCACCTTCAGCTCACCCAGCTGCTGCTGGGACTCGGCATGGAGAATGGGCGTCCAGCCATCAATGGAAATTACAGGTAACTGAGGGCAGGAAAATGGGAAACTGAGAGAAGATATGCATAGATATGGAGCTCTGCACTCACTTTGCACTTGCATAGATGATTGGTGATGACGGCATCTCTGTAGGCTATAAAGAACTGATGCAGCGGCAGACGCACCTGCCCGCCCAGTGGACGCAGTTCCAGCAGCAGCTGCTGTCGTTCCACGCTTTGCAGAAACTTCTCATCGTTGATGACGGCGAACTGTTCCTGCAGCTGGAAGACGCCTTGGGGATTCACCTCAATGGTGAGCTCCTGGGCTTGCCAGAAGGGCTGCAACACTAGCTCCTTGAAGCTAGCGGCATCTGTGGCCGACAATTGACGCGTCTCGCCAGCAAAGATATAGCCACGCAGCAGACGCACTTTGGTTGTCTCGGCCATGAAATTGACTATATCCAATGAAGCTTTGCTGTTGTTGTTGTTGGCAACTAATGGAGGCGACGCAATACCCCTTGAATTACCCTGCTCGCTGTTGCTCTGGTTCTTGCCTAGGGAAAGAGAGAGAATGAGAGGGAGTAGAGATCAACGAGATTGCACTCCATATAGATTATATAGCTGGACTCGTTGCACCTTGAACTCCCAGCTGCCATGCGCTTAATATTAGAATATAAAATGTATATGTATATGTATTTGAACTGAATCACGCACAGAATACTTTGTTATCGCATGCGTAAACCCATTCAAAGCTCAATGCGGTTGGAAGCAGGAATTGCCGATTGTGCGAAAGATTGGGAAGTAGAGCAGAGCGCGAGAAAGTATTCAAGTACATTGATCATAAAGAATCATTTTTTATATTAAAGAGCTCAATTTACTTGACTGCTTCCTTTAATTATGTGAAAAATTGCTACACTACTTTATTTATTAAAAAATACCTTTCCAATATCAAAATTTACAGCTGCTCAACATTTTTACATAGCTTGATCGCTACCAATAACATTTGCCTGTTAAACATGAAAACTGATGCTCTGTTACATAACACTTTCGTGTTATTAGCGCCCTCTGCTGATAAAATTCGGCGCGCGACTTGGCAACATAACGAAATTCATAAGCTTCCATCCCACTGTGCCGCAACTTGTATTCTCATTAAAAAAAAAAAGCACACAATGAAGGAAAGTAAAACGTATGTATATGTATGTATGACTATATATAAATATAAATAAATATTGTCGTACGCTGTGTGGCCAAAAGGTAAGTGAATATGTTTTGTGGTGGGCAATTAAACATAAAAAGACGAGAGAATTGTTCGATTTTTTGTCTTTTGCAAATAAACTGAAAATATTTATTGATTTTAACATGATGGGCAGCGCTTTTATAGTTTCAACCAATTGAACATAGAGCCGTATAAGAAGCAACAACAAAATTATGATGTTGCTGTTGCTGCTGGTGCAGTAGAGGTGTAGTTCTTGGGGTTCTTGTTGCTTCTGTTGTTGTAGCTGGTGTTTTTGTTGCTGTTGATCGCGCCCACACGACTTTAGTCATATATATTCACCTGCAGCCGCTGCACCATGGTTGCTGTTACTGTTGTTGTTGTTGTTGTTGCTTTCATATGACTCATTAGTCAGGGTCTTGTACATCATCAACTGCTGATCGTTACGCAAGCTGATCTTCAGATACAGACTGGCGAGATGTAGATCGCGACGCTGAATAACAATGCATTTACATTGCTCCAGCAGCGATTGCTGATAGAGTTCGGCCAGTGGCAGCTGGCCCATGCCGAGCATCTCGTTCAGGCAGGTGCCCGGTTCGCGCCACCAGATCGTGAAATGAATACTGCCCATTTCCTTATCATCATTTTCCATTCCGGGCAACTGTATCTGTCGCTGCTGCGTCTGCCCGAAGCGTGTGCATTGAGTGAGACTTTGGAATTTCTCCGATTCGAATTGCATGATGTGGAACATGGGACCACGCGGCACTGAGGCAATCAGTTCATCAGACAGCTGGCATTCGACAGTGAAAATGGGTCGCACTTCGCTCTGGAGCAGCTCCATGCGTTTGGTGCCCTCCGCCTGGAGAGTCAATGCTTCCAAGTGCAGCTGCAAGGCATTCACCTGCTTGAACAGCTCTGGCGTCGCCTGATCTTGGGACACATGGCTCGATGGCAGCTCCTGTTCCGGTAGTACCTGCTCCGGCCACAGTTGCTCCACATTGTTGAGGTGCGGCTGCTGCTGCTGTTTCAGCTTCAACTGATCCATGTTTGGCTCAGCGGCTGTGGCGAACAACGCCACCAGATCGGCATCCAATTTCTTCATGGCCTCCATTAGCTCAACTTTGGCTGGTGCAACAGATGCAATCGAGGGGGCTGTACCTGAAATATATATCAATATATTCAAATTTGACACATATTTTCAAATTAAGCGTGCAAAAATAATTCCAAAAGCTTTACAATTTCTTGAGAGTAGTCTCGTTTACTCCGAGCAGCGAGCGCGTGTCCGATCGCCACAACGTGGGTTTCTACAATGACGGCCGAGCCGAGAGTATGTGCTATACATATGGATGGATGGGCCGGCAACAGTCGGCGCTAATCGCAGTTTATGCTTTGCCTTTCCAATTCCGAACTCTCGCTTACGCTCTCTCGTTCTCTCTCTCTCTCCCTCTCTATCTCTCGTTCTTACGCTGCGACACTCACCAACGGAAGCTCACCGATGCTCCTACACTCTCTCAAAAGCTACCAATGACTGTTCTTCGACGGCACCAAGCATGTATGCCTTTGCATAACTGTATTTATGAATTAACTTACATACTGTTCGCTGCCATTCATTTTTCCACCATCAGCAATTGAATAACTACAAATTTACTCTGTTTTAAATTCAATACTTTTCATCTTTAATAAATTATTTCTGCTACTCAATAAAACAAAACAAAATTAACTAGATCTGTCACAACTTAACATCAATTTAGAAATTCATTCATATTGTTTCCGCCCAAGCATATCAGCATAGTACATATAGACTTTTTTCCGAAGTGTATGTCAGCTAATTTAGCAACAGAATTGAAGTCGAATTTCGCATTTGATATTCGATTGGTTCTAGAACAAATGGAAATGTATGTTTGAATTTTGTGTAGGTATGTAAGATGTTTACAAGCATATCAGTAGATTAGTTTATGTAGACTATTTTACAAAGTGTATTTCTAATTTAGCAACAGAATTGAACTCGAATTTCGCATTTGGTATTACATTTGATTGGTTCAACGACAAATGGAAATTTTTGTATAAGTTTGCAAAATCTGTACTGAAATACTATACTTAAATAATACTACGTGATATAGGGAAATGGAACACGTAGTTTAAAAACTCATATAATTAATTTTAGTATTTAATATAATTATTGGCCATTCCTTAATCATGTCTTCTGTAAATTTTTTGTTTTTTGCATAGCAACAGACCGAGATAAGAGCCCAGGTTCAATGACATAGCCTGGATGAGATTCTATATACAGTACTACCAGACCTAGACATAGCCAGATAATAGCAACTAATACTAACTATGTATATGTATGTATATGTAACTGATTAAAACCCATAGAAATTCGCATGGAACGAATTAGTCAGTAAATGCCAATTGAAAAACCTGTGTAATTTTTATCAAGGTCTTGTCCTATTGATTATAGCTTAGAAAGCTGTCCGTAAGAATAGATGCATGTATGTATAGGATTACCTAAGCACATTGTTTTCTATCAGCGTATGTAACAGCTGTGTTTCTATCAGTTTTCCAATATAAATTAACACTCACGAGTAGATAACACTTTGAAAATACATGTTTCCACACTCATTACTTGCCTTTCACTTGGAAATATTATATCTTGGTATGCATTCATACCACATAAATACATTCATACCACATATGTACATATGCCATACCCTTGCTAGCAGATTAACGTTATCCATTCGCCATTGGCCTTAAATGCCTGGAACACAGAATGTTTTTCTACCTCTTTTTATCACAGTAGAAAAGCACAGCCGGCAAACTGGTGAAGACTGTCGCAGCAACAAAAACAAAACCAGCATAAAATTGAGCACAAAAAAGAGAGAGAGAGAGCGAGATAACGTTTTTTTGTGTGTGTGTGTCTTCCAGCTCTTACTGAACAGGAGCGCATTTTTCAAGTGACAGGTAAAGGCTTGGAGTATAGGTATAGGCAGATTTTTACATACGCTTCTGTTAGTTATATATTAATTAAATTGCTGACTCATCAATAAATAAATAAGAAATTATTTATATGTGACATTTAGTGCTACAGCAACTTTTTTGTTCGCGCAGCAATAATTCACAGCGCTGCAGCTTACGGGTTAAGCAATATTTATGTGTCGCCTCTGTGTCTCTCTTCGTTAGGTATTTGTATAGGAGTGTGTGTGTGTGAGAGAGCCTGCACGTGTTTTGTATATAACACTATTTCTGGGGTTTCGGCGTTTCGTTTTCGCTTGTTTGTTCGTATTCTCGAATTGCTTCGACTGACGCGCCGCAATGGAAAGTTTTGTGCGCCATCTGCAAACTATGAGACACACTGCATATTCAACACCGAAAGCTATTTGAAGCAATGCAATTGTTGTTAATAAATTAAATTTGGCAAAGATTTAATGGCCAAGGCGAAGGCTGATCAAACAAATTGTCGCGTCGACTCTTACGTAAGAATCAACAAACTGTTAAGAGCTACTCATTATAGCCGTGATATTTATACATACGTACGTATAAATATTTTTATATATAAACCTATGCTGAATCGTAAAAATAAATGACATAAAAACAAAACAGAAAATATCCAAAACAAATAAAAATAAACAGAATATGTGCGTCGACAGAGACGAGACGACGGCAACGAACTCAAGAGCGTCATATCGGTAATCATCACTAGTCGCAGCGGTAGTGACAGAGCATAAGATTGTGAGAGCGAGCGTCTAAGAGCACGAGAGAGCGTAAAAGCTTTGGCTACATGTGTATGTGCACTCACCTGCAATGCGCTCGCCCGGCTGCGTTTTAGAGCAGTTGTTGATGGTCAACTGATGATCCTGGCGCAGCGCAGCTGGCAGCGATGCCGGCGGTGGCAGCGGCAGTGGTGGCGGCACTGTTGCAGTCCCAACCCGAACGGCTTTGTTGGCGCTGGCAGCGGCAGCGGCGAATAACATTTTAAGGCGCAATCGGATCTCACCGACTCTCAGCTGCTGTTGCTGTTGCACTTGACCCGACGTGCCACGACTCTCGACGTGACGATATAAAGCATAAATTTCGGTTTTATATTCGAAATTGCAACCGTCGACGTTGTTTGCTGCGTATTTGCGCTGCAGCGGCGCTTGCAGCTGTAAACGTTCTGCTCCTGATAAGGTTTCCTTTCCTGCTGCAGATGCTGCTGCTGTGGGCGGCGGCTGCGAAGGTCGATTATGGGCGTGGTCCTTGACGTCGCTACTGGCCACAAGCTCAATAGATGGACACTCGCGCAAACAATCTAAGAATAGCGCGAGGCTTTCACGGCGCACACAATAACGTAATTTATGATGACAATAATGAGGTTGATGGATATGATTATGCTGCTGCCTCTGCTGTTTGTTTGTCTTCCTACGTCGTCGTCGCTGTTGACTTTGGTTCTGCCTTTTGATTTTATGTTTGTCAGCGCAGAGCTTTTTGATGCCTCTGTCGTTGCTGCTGCAAGCGTCACAGCTGATGCTGAAACTTGCTGCTGCTGCGGCTTTTTCCTGCTGCTCACCCCAGCAGATGATTTTTGCTGTTACAGCACCAACACCCAACAGCACCCCCGCACCGTGTTGGTGAAATGTCGAGGCTTTCGGTTTCCCAGGGCTTTCGTTTAGGGACACTGACGTTTGCGCTTTGATCGATTTATCTGTTATGAAATTGATGCGTCTCACTTCGATTGCCGAATTTGAAAATCTATTTTGCTTTGAATCACTTATTTCATTCGAATTGCAATAATTATACACATTCGTAGGGAGTACATATTCAGCTCTCATAGTTGTCTAACTACACTTGCCATTTTTCTGTTAGCGCGCCGCATCACACACACATACACATAGACACTTTAGCACACACCTTTACACACTGATATGCACATAAATACCGATTTTCGGACTAAGCGCGTGCACTTTTTCACTGGTACTTTGCCTTAAAGAAGTTGGCACTTAAATCGAATTTTCAGACGCTTTTGATTGTGCGGATTTTCCGCGTCGCACAGCATGCACAGGAGTAAGGTTGAAGGAAAACTGCAAAAGCTTTTGCCGCTAGGAAATAAGAATTACCTCAAAAATGCTCGCAAGTGTTGCCTGCATCTGCCGAAATGTCGCTTTGTTTTGATTTTCTTTAGGGTTGCGCTGCGATAGCACCATCTGGCAGCACCATTTTAAGTATTGAATAACGTACATCCGACAGTGTTGGTTAACGTGGTTAAGTTTAAAAAGAAATATTGAATAGCGTAACCGAAAAACGATACATATATCGCATAGATCTATGTACATACGACTTTTCTATTTTCGTGTAATTTGTTGACAATTTATTTTAAATGACAGACGCACTAAGAATTTCCAATTCATAACGTTTAAGCAAACAGACGCATCTCATCGCGTTGCTCGATTGTTTTTGGCGGAGACGGAGTCTCAAATTCTCCCAACTCCGCATCGTAGTACAGAGCAGCGCGATATGGACGCAGCTCCCAAGGCACCTGATCCTCCATATTTGTTAGCAGCACGCCCAAATCTTCTAACGTTGGTACGCCGGGCAGCACCTTATCGGTGACGGCCTCACGCTCAACGCGATCCAGATGCAGTCCACCGATTGGAGCACCAGGGCAAATCAAGTTAGTGAATTTCACCTTTAGCTTGAAAGTGGGGTCCCAGCGCATATCATAGCGTTGATAGCCCCAACCCTTTTGATCCTTGCGCATCAGGCGATGGAACCAGTCCACCAACTCGCTCAGCAGATACCGCTTGGGTCTGAAATTAATTCCAGATTTTATCATTAGAAATTAAATTAGACCAACTGCATTGAAGAGCTTACCCCACAGCCTGGTAGATGCGGCCGGCGGTATCTGGATCCTTGGCAGCATTGACAATCGCCTGCGCCACATCCGAAACATACACAGGCTGCTTCACCGTGCGCTCGCCCTTATGCCACAATGGCATCGAGCGGAACTGACGACGCCAGATGTGTGCATAGTAGCGCAAGAACCGATCCTCGGAACCATAGATATCGGCCGGACGGATGATGGTGGCATTCGGGAAGGCATCGCGCACCATCAATTCGCCTTCGTACTTGGTCTTTAGCCATTGGCTGCCGCCGGAGATATAATGAGACTTAGGATTGGCCTCAGCATTCAACGCAGACAGATGTATAAAACGCTCCACGCCGGATTCCCGGCAAATGCTACGAAAACGAAACGATATAAATAAGTTTGTCAATTATCTGCAGCTGCTTACCTAGCCAGACGCGCAGCTCCATTGACATTGACATCCTTGAATCTAAAGTTCTTAGTTTCGTAGTCACGACCCACCAAATTGATGACCACATTCGAGTGCTTCACTGCCTCGCGTATGGAGCGCGGATCCTCGAGGTGGTAAAAATGGAACAGCACTTGGCCTAAGTCACCGCAAACTTTTAGACGAATCGCATCGGAATCATCACCGCGATATGGCAAAATCATTTGACTGCCCGACTTGCCCAGCTTGTTGCATACATAGCGGCCCACAAATCCTGTGGCACCGAACACCGTGGCCACAATTCCGTTGAAGCTGCTGCGTCCGCCTGTGCCGCGCTTCATGGCAGCCAGATTTGTTGTCTTCAGCGGGCGTGGTGCATCTGGATCGGGCGGAGCAGCGGCGGCGCTGTAGCTTCGCAGGCATACCACACCAACGATACCGCTGCCATGATGCTCTGCAAAGTTGAAATTTATATTAAGATCGGCTAAACTTCTACGAACATTACATAATTTTTGCGAGGCACCAAAATTAATTGGTTGCTCGGCGACTTACTGGCCAGCTGCATGTTCCTAGTTAGCACTATGGCAGCCATTATTTTGTGGCGTACTCTACACCCACTAGCAAAAGTTAATTTGTAATTATTTGAAAACTTTTCCACGCAGTTTCTAATCTGCCTGGTCGGGAGAATGAAAACACAGCCTTAGATGTCAGCAGCAGGCCAGTGTGACCGCTTTTTTTGAAGCAAAATACCAAGACTCATCGATTGTCGATGACAGTCGTAGGCAATGTTGCCATATCTATTAGTCTTTAGGAAATTTAAATTTTGCGCTTGCGACTGATTATATGTATATATTTACACATAAATAAATGAAGGGATTGAGCTCTAAGTTTTGAAACGTCGTTTTCTGCATTTCTGACTATTTCGGTTATACAAGAAACTGCACTTGTGCTGCTCTAACCGCACGCCTATTTTATCTAATGTGCGTGCTTATTGTATACTCCATGGTTAATTGCCTTTGATATGGCTCTGAAAGAATTGCAAAGGCATTTGTTAAATACTACGTCCAGTTGTTGCTTAACTGTCGGGCCGACAGCAATATCGAGTATGTGTTAAAACGAAAGCGTATAAACCGCACAGAATTAGTTTATACTTGTACACAAATGCGCTTATCGACAGTTAAAATGCGATAAGAAGTACAATATACGAACGACGAAATATTTAAACAAAAATCGAACTTCAGCGCCGTAATAAATGCGCTCCTGGCAACAAATTGTGAGGAAACTAAAATTAAGTGATAAAAATTGACGCCAACGCGATTACGAATAGATTAACATATGCTCAATGTTTATGCGGCCGCTTTGTACGGAAAGTCTCTTGGCACAAATAGTTAATATTGGTTTTGATTTGCCAGTTTACGATAAGCTGCACGTATAAACGTAAATCAACATCAAACGCAACATAAAGTTGCCAGGCACCAAAAAAACAACGATCAGCCAAAACCTGCACGCGCCTGCACGCTCGTCATCTCACTGTCCCTCGCTCTCTTTCTCTTTCTCTCCCTCTCGCTCTTCTTTTCATACACAATAAATCCCTATCTGTCTGGCACTATTCCACCCACTGATAAAGCTCGTCTACCTAACGCACGCACTCAACAGCCTACACCCCCAAGCGTGCGCTCACACTCTCCCTCTCTCTCACTCACTCACTTGTTGTTTTGCTTGCTATTTAGTGCTATGCTCTCACTTTCAATTGCTCGCTTGCCTGTGTCTGCCTGCCTGCCTGGCTGCCTGCCTGCTCGATTTGTATATATTTCGGTACATTTTCTGCTTTCCATGCTATTATCATCATTGTGTTGCGGCTGATCTGCGTTCGTTGTTTGATGCCAGCGTTTCATTAGAGTTTGAGCCGCAGAGCTGTCAACATCGTGTGAGCGCATTCGGCAAATATTGCAAATTGCGGACAACAGGTGTCGCCGCGTGCCTGTGATAATTAGCGCTCGGGAAACAACAAATTTGAATTCCAAAACTCAAGAAATAATAAGTAACGCGTATAGAAAACTCATATATGTATACAAAATATATATGTAGACATACATATATTGCGGCAACGGTGCAAATTGTGAAGTGCTAAAAATAGATATTTAATATTTGTACGTATCAAATTTGTGATTTCTTATACATATTTATTTAATGTGTGCTCGCTTCTATTTATATGTGGAGCAACGTAGTCTTATATGTACTTTAAATTTGTTTATAAACTTTTTATTTGACGCCCGCTAAAAACGAAACGTCCAAACAAAATCGTAAAGCCATAAAAAATCTGATTCAAGTAAGGGTTTGTTTTTTTTCTTCGATAAGACTCTGGGGGCTTGTGCCTCCGTGTTGGCTATCAAAATATTCCACAATAGTAGAACTGGATCGGCTTCAATCTGCTGCGTACCTGTCGATATCGAGCAAGTCACAAGTGATTCGTTAGCAAATATGAATGAATTCATTTAGCAAGTGATTATTCCGAGGCGCTTGGCACCAAAAATACAAAATCTAAACTTTTGCCCAGTAAAAATATCAAATTCTGCGTCATATGCAAAGAGTTCCCAAAATTAATGTTAATTCGCGCCTATATTTGTCTAGACTCTATACATATATCTCTACATACATATAGACAGTTATGAGTAGGGAGGGCTACGGTCGCGATTCAATGCAAATGATGAAACAAACCTTGAAAACAGAAATGGCCTCTAGTCAACAACAACTAACTGTTCTTGATTGTTGTTTATATTTAAATACGCGAAAAATGGGAAACATTGAAAAATGGAATTCCTTATGCAATTTGTATAGAACAATTTACCACAAGCTCATTAAATTGAATTTAATAGCGAATGCAATTGGCCCATTAGAGATGATATTATTCTGTCAATTATTTTAGTTATTGCAATTGTTTATGGAGAGAAAGTGGTTTTTGTTTATTGATAAAGGCGTAGATCTCACGTTGCATGGATTGCAACTATATATATATATATAATGGCATTTCATTGTTATCAGTTATAAAGAAATGCATTAAATGTGTTTTACGGCTTGACAGGTGCAGTAATTATTTACGAAAGTTACTTTATGCAAGTGCCGACATCTCTTACGATAATTGAAACGGCACCAGTACAATATACACATATGTAAGAAAACACTAAAATATGGTTACATATTGCCTGAACCACATCCTGACAGATAAACTCACTTTTGTATCAATCAAAATGAATGAAAATCAGTGAATTCCGTTGCAAATTATTCTGCATTCCTTGAGCCCTTGATTTATATACTGTCAAATGGGAAAACAGATCTGTATTCTGCAGTCGGTAATGCCCTATTGCAACTCTCTTAATTGCTTAAGCACAAACATTGATATTTTTGGCATTGCCACGCCCTCATTAACACATCATATAATGAATACGTCTATATGTAGAACAACTCAAGAATGATTCAATTGCAAATCTGGTTGAGCCCCCTCTAAGACCTCAGAAGATGTACATACATACATACATACATACATATTTACTAATGATAATATTTAATAATAATAAACACGAAGCCCTTTAAAACCTAGTGTTATGCCCGTTAAATCGCTGACAATTCAATTCGTGTTAGTTTGTCTATAATTCCCTCGCCAAGTTTTTCGTCTGCCTTGACTTTTAGAGATCTCACTTAGTCATCAATTAGAATGTCGAAATATAAATTATGAAATTTATGTTCAGACTTTCGTATCGAGCTTAGCTCTCTGTGGCACTTCACGTGTCAATTAGATCAATAAAACGAGTCACTTCATCAAGCATTCGCCAGTGCGAAGCATACTAAATGATATCCCAGAGTTTTGGTTTTCCTTACTGTTTCTTTTGATTTATATTCTTTGGATATAAATCCATGTGTGTATATATATTTTTTATATATTTTGTTTACGCTGTAAGCTGTCTATATATATTTGTATATGACGTTTTTTTGTTTTTTTATCATTTGGTCATCAAGTGCAGTTCGTTTTCGTTAACTTTGAGCTGAGGCAAATGCTTGCATACAAATTGGATTTTTGCATTGGCAAAAAAAAACGAAACAAAACTTTACTGAAAATTGAGTTTCATTTGATTTGAAAATTTCGAAATTTGTTAATGTTGGTCCGTGGCCCGCTTGCAACGACGACGACGGCAATTGAATTGAATTTGATCTAAGCTAAGCCGGTGCCAGGCCATGCTAACGTATTCAAATATTGTCTATATACTATATAGATTTTGATTTTGATTCGATTTTGGCCTGTTTGAACACGTCTACAAGGTCGACTGCTTTACGCATTGGGAATTTTAGATTGATGGAACAAATCAATTACTATATTTTTTAGCTTCAATTAAAGAAAAACAACAACGTAATATGATTATTAGATATATGTATACATATAACTGTTTAAGGCAAAAATTAACGATTTACTCTGAAAGAATTTTAAGTTCTTAAATTAGGCGTACTACTGCTACTAGTATTAAATTTGTATTTGTCTGTTTATTACTCACAAGTGGAGCACAAAGCCGCCTTCTCTCTCTCTCTCTCTCTCTCTCTCTCTCTCTCTCTCTCTCTCTTTCTTGCTCTATCTCTATTCCGCTCTTTACGCGTTGCTTGATTCAATGAAAACCAAATCTAATTGAGGAAATGAACGTTTAGCATTTAGTCAAACATCCAGAACGTGCATGGGTCGTACACAGATCCCAACCTCTGCATTGACTGTCGATTCCATTATCAGTTGATGCATTCATTTGTAATACTCGTTCATAAAGTCAATAGAGCATATTTGTGCGCTCGTCTATCTGATTTAGCAAGTAAATAAATAAATAGACTTTGGAATAGAGGTATATATATATAGTCAGTAGTCGAGTATATGATAAGGTATTAAAAGTTGTTGAGCATGCCTTTTTGGGGGGAGTGGCTAATCGGCATAAACTATTGTTTGTATAGCAGAAACACTATTATTTATGGCATCTTTAAAGCCAGAGGCTAGTAATTTGAGTCAAGTATATACTTGTACGTATATGTATATCTATAACTGTAAAAATTAACCTGTTCAGCCTATCGAGGGCAAGGCAGTTCGCACAGTTTGAGAGCCACTGCTGCTTCGAATGCTAGCAAGTGGCTTATGGTAAAAAATAAATATATAAACATTTCGATATATTTATTGATAAAAATAAAAATAAATAATAAAAAAGAAATTAATTTGAATACTATTTTAAGCATTTTAATAAAATTAATAATTAAATAATTTTAGTAATATACATATATGATATTATACATATTCAATAATTTTAGTAATACACTTATTTTTTTGCTGTTTACATAAACTGAGCTATCTATATTCATCGCCTGTAAACGGGTATTATGCAGTCAGTCAGAGCTCAAGCTAAACGAAGACTCTCAGCTGTTTTGTTTTGTTGATTAGGTGGGTACTAGTAGGTGGATGGTTCTATGATAGCCCCGAGGCGTCACTTTGTAATCGATTTGGAGGCTAATTAATGGCGAACAATAGATAGAATTTGATCTAATCAATGTCTAAATACACCCACGCGTGGCGTTTAAAATGCAATCAGCTGCTTGGCCCTGACAGCTGAAAGAGGTTGGGTTGTTAGATCTATACACACGATATATATAGGGGATTACGTATCACCCAATAGCAGCGAGCTGCTCGGAATATGTAATTGTTCAATAGGGATAGAGCACTCAGAATGTGACATAGATTTATATAAAAGATAAAGTGGTTAGAAGATGTCGTAAATTACGCTGAAACTGAATATGGAGGATCGTTCTATATCATATTAATAACCTATGTATTCTCTTAAATAGAATAATCTGTACAAAATGTATATATGTTCGCTATTTTGACAATCGAACGAGCTCGGTTAATTAGCTGTAATTACAAACTATGGCAAATGCTTTATTAATAGTTATATGGACGCACCAACTCGTATCATATCTTAACGATTGTTTTCATGGTTTATCCGATCAATTAAAGTCGCGTATGTGACTCAGTTGTAAAAAGGGTTAACCTTCGCTTACAAACGATTCGCAGCCAGCTGTCACGTAATATTACCTCAATGTCAGGCAATTGAAAGGGGGCCTAGCATCTGCATTTGCATGCTAAAGGCTGGCGGAAAGGCCGGGCCAGGCCAGCCCACGTTACCTGCGCCCAGCTGCCCAAATCTGGACAGAAGGCTTATCATTAGCATTACGAATGCCAGCCGACCATATGGGCCATCCCACTCCACCTATCTATTCGCATATGCCTATTAAGGCGCGGTTCAATAGACGTTTGCACTTGACACCATTTGGCCTTATCGATCGTTGAAGTACTATAATTTATATTTAATCAGACAATGAGGCACCGAGAAAATGGTTTATAATGGAACTGATGGCTGGATGTCGACTTTAACTCCATGAATATTAAATAGAAGTATGTGTGATTTTTTTACAATAAAAGTCAGCTTGATTGATTTAATCTGGATAAATTTGAAAACATCTAAATGTTATTATAGAAATGATTTCACTCTTTCTCTCTCGCTCATTTTCCCTCTCTCTCTCTCTCTCTCTCTCTCTCACTCACTTCTATAATTTCTCTCTCTCTGATCGTTTCACTGTTTCAATAACTCCATTCACCAGCCCCTAACTATCTGTCGTTTCATCACTCTACACTTTCAAAAGACAAAAAGGTTTGTTCAACCTGTTATTAATTTTAATAATAGCCCATGCATTCGTTACATACCTAATTAACAACACTTTGAGCATATATATAATTTGCTTTATGGAGCTACTGTCAATTGATAGGATCAATAAAACGATCTAGTTTCACGATCTCCCAACCGAAGTTCGTTGACAATTTTGTTGAATTTTGTTGAATGACGCGAGTTACACAGCCCCGTCGTCCGTTTCCGCGTTACGCCCTTGTTTAAGCAAGTAATTGACAAGGTCTACAATGTCTTATCGATCTACATTACAGTTCAAATTCAAGATCCAGTGCGAGGCGTAAACCTGGCTCAAACCCCAGCAAACATGCCGATCAAAGACGTCCTACAGCGCTGCCGGCCTATTCCGCTGTACGTGGTGCTGGTCCTATCGATCTGCTACTTTGTACTCCAGCTGGTCCTCAGCCACTTGACGCACGCTCTGACTCTCCTCATGGCTGCCTATCACATGTTGTGCAACATTTTGGCACTAGGCGGCTGTGTTATAACGATTAAGGTAAGTGGATCAACTGTATATCAACTACATCTATATACAACATCTATGTGCATATGTGCTTCCTCTTTGGGGGGTGGGGAAGCTAACAAGTTTTCGAGCTGATAAGCAAATCGAAGAAACTGAAGTCACAAATAAGAAACCAGATGCAGTGCATTGAACTGAATTGTCGGAATTGGCTGTCTGGAAAACAGGTTTCGTTTTCATTCAATTCGGCTTTGATATCTCACGCTTTGTTTCATTTTAAGGCCGGGTAAATATTTGAAATATTTTGGATGCCCGTCACGAAAAGGATAACAATAATAATGATATTGTTTTTGCTTGATTTCAAGTTTAGATTTTATATTTGGCAAATAAATGTTAGTGTTATCTCTGCATAGACCTAAAAACACTATTTACTGTGGTTTGGTCAGGTTTGTCTAGCCTCAGCGAGCTCTCTTATCTCTTATCGCTAAATTGTGGTTTAACGACGCCCCCAGTGCATGGCAGATAGTAACTGTTGTTAACAGCTTGTTTCGAAAATTGTGCCCAACTAGCACTGGCAAAACTAATTAAGTTGTGTCTGACAGGGTTTATGATGGAGGTATTTTCTGATAAAACATGCACAATGATAATGATAAAATGGATTTACCACACGAAATCCTTGTATTATATATACTATGTGTATGCAAAGTGTGGGAATGGTAGTGTAGTCTATAGATTGTACTACACTGTGCGAAAAAACTACCATATTGTAGTGAGTTATTAAACAGTAGTATTATACTGTAGGTTTAAGTTTTCTATTAACTTATTTATTTTTATTAGTAAAGTAATCAATACTCTTATATTTATATTTATGATATGCTACAAAACTAAACTGTATTACTATAATAAACTGCTATACTGTAGTTAACTGTTCTAATATAAAACTATACTACCATACTAAACTGTACTATTATGAGCTGGATAACTATATTACTATATTAAAATAATATACTATTCTACATTTTACTATGCTAAACTTTTCCACTAATATAAGCTTTTATACTAAACTATAATACTTCATTTATTAAAAGAATACTCGAATAGTCTTATCGAAAAAACTACCTATAACACTGTTGCAAATATTACTGCTACTACTACTAGTATTACTGTACTACTAAATTATAATATATATTTAAAATTCTTTTTTATTTCTCTTTCTTTGCCTCTCTGTTTCTTTCTATTCTTTCTTTCTGCCTCGCGCTCGCTTTATTCTCTTCCCCAGCTATCCCAGACCCTGATTAACCCTGAAAGCAGCTCTTCGCAAGCTCAAATACTAAATACCTATGCAAATTACCCAAAATGAAATCAAAAATATTTTGAGTAGGTGCAAATCTATGCAGACTCGCAGCAAGTGGTCTGTATTTTTTATTATTATTTGTTTTTTGCTACATAAATTTGGGATGTGTGCCAAGCACGTTTTGCGCAAAAGCGAAAAACCGCGAAAGCCATGAAAAGAAGAAGAAAAAAACAATACATAAAAGTAGAAATATAGAGCCTACACACAAAATTTTTGGCCCGATATCGTTAGCCCATAAGCCAGACACAGTTGGGTAGCTTTTGACTTATATAATTGACAGACAGTAAGAGACCTTTGGCTGAGTTAAACGAAGCGTTAAAACAGTTGACAACGATTTGGCGGACAGGCAACTGAACAGGTGCCGTACCTAATGAACTGAATGAACAGTTCTATAGATCTAATTTAATACTTGTTTTGTTGCTTGACTCCCATTGATGCAGCTGGCAAGTCACGGTTACAGTACTTAAATCTAAATTTAAATGTTTGAAGAGTTTAACCGCATCTAATGAGCTCCTCTCCCTGTCTCTTCTGCCTTCACAGCACAGCAAACAGCATGAGACGGCGCTAGGCACACCAAAGCCCACGGCAATTACGGACTCCAGCTCCTCGGATGACAAGATCGCCGTGGTGCTGACGCTCAGCGAGACGGAGGAGCAGCAGCTGGCCAAGCGTGAGTCGCGAGAGATGAAGCTGAGGAACACCTTCGGCTGGGCACGCATCGATATACTCACCATGCTGATTGTGTTCATCATCTTGGCCTCGTTGTCCTTTTCGCTCATTGTGGAGGCGCTGCAGACGCTGGTCCACATCGATCACCAGGATACGATGCATCTGCCCATACCCGTGATGATGCTCGGCTGTGTGGGTCTCATCCTGAATGGACTGACGTATCTGCTCATTGGTGGCTACAGCTTGCATCAGGGCAGCTTTCTGCACCTGACGCCGGGCGGCAATGTTGTCCTAGAGCGTTCCATGTCCAGCCATTCCGATCTGGCGCTGAAGCCCATGCAGCGCACACTGAGCAAGTCGCGTAATGACCGCCAGCTGCGCCAGGACCTGGAGACGGAGGTGGGCAACATTTACCTCACAACCAAACGACAGGGCGCTGTGGAAATGCTGCGCGATGTCTCCAGCACGCTCTTCGTCATCGTCTGTGCGGCCATTGTCTATGTGGCTGAGGATGAGCAGCATACGGCCAAGTTCATAGATCCCGTTTTGTCTATATTCTCTTGTGTGCTGTTGGTGTCGCTGAGTTATCCATATAGTAAGTATAACAGGTGGAAAAGAGATCGTTAAGGATATAACAGTTTTCGCCTCGCCATTTCTATGTGTTGTGGTGTGATTCGTATGTCAAATGAAAAGTGTATAACACCTACCAATACCATGTAATTATTTATAATTTGCGTAAGAGCTGCAAGTCTCTCAGTTTATTAAGTTTCCATGGCTTTTTCATCATTTTCTGTTGTTTCAGTATATTATAACACTTATTATTTGCGTAGCAGCAACTTCTAGCTTTTGTATTACAGCGTAACAGTTGATTGACTGTAGAGCATATATCAATTTGATTTGCTA
Source organism: Drosophila navojoa (assembly GCF_001654015.2). The sequence goes on along the minus strand of NW_022045862.1, from coordinate 2,118,508 downwards.
CCTCACAATTTACATAACAGCAGCAGACGCCTAACATTTGTATAGCAGTCAACAGTTGCTTCTCAAAATGTATATAACAGCTGCAGACGTGCTAAGATTTGAAGTGGATTTGATTAGCATAACAGTCATGTTAACTAACATTTTTCCTTCTCTTCTCATTACAGTGAAAGAATCGTGCCTTATTTTACTACAAACCATACCCGCCTCCATTGATTTGGAGATCTTTGAGCGTACGCTAGTTAATAAATTTCCGGAGATTGTTAGCTACCATGATCTGCACATCTGGCAGCTGGCGGCGCACAGCTATGTGGCCACCATACACATACAATTCCAGAATCCTAAGCTCTATTTGAAGATCATTGAGCAGGTGCGTGCCTATTTCCATGAGCAGGGCATCGCCGAGGTGACCATCCAACCGGAATTCCAGCCGGCCACCAATAGAGATGCCTCTGCATCCCTGGAGTGCCTTATGCAATGCCAGGCTGCCGAATGCGTTGAAAAGGTTTGCTGTCGCGACTCGCGCTCTGATCTGCGTGAGGTCAGCAGCAGTCCAGATGTCAGCAAATCACCCAAGGCCAAATCCTGCGCTGAGCTGACCACCGTTGTGGTTGCGAAACCCAAAGAGCTGAACGCGGCGCAACTCATGCATGGACAAGAGGAGACCTTGACTGCATGTCCATCTAGCGTATCTCTGCCTACAGAGGCAAGCCCAACTGATGCCAAAGGCTGTTGATCGTCCATTATTAATATAGTCATAGGGATTCTACGATTTTAACTAGACCTTAAGCTAATTCTAACGATTTCTACTGCATTTAGGCTAGTTTCTAATTAATTTGCTAAGTTAGCTACGCCTGAACATTTTTAAATTTCTGTAAACTATATAGAGAGAGATATAGCATTATTGCAGTATTTGCCATATACAAATTTTGAAACAATAATTTTTGAACGTGAGACGCTTAACTAGTTTTAAAAGACAACTATAAGATATATATGTGTCGGAACAGTATTAGTATCGGTCATCGTTTCGCGCAGCGAGTTTCGTTCGCAC
>NW_022045862.1:2053859-2117450 GCF_001654015.2 Drosophila navojoa | reverse complement strand
AGGTAGTAAGCACAATTACAGTGCGCGCCAACATATTAATACTACTTGCTTCGACATATGTATGTATGTGTATGTATAGAGTGTAATGTTGCTTTAAGGTTGATATGTTATAATATATGTATTTGTACATTTTAATTTAACATTTTCTATATATTTATACAAAAATATGTCTATAGTAGGTAAACTGGTTCAAATAGACAACATCAGCACGCAGACTGCTTAGACAGTCAAACAAAGTCCACATAGGATCCACATGCACAAACAGATTGTAGGTAAACAATAAATTGATTTTTATTCTATTATTTGCCACAGCAACGATACCGCGTATCAGACAGGTCAGTATGATAAGGCTTGATACAGTCAAAAAGGGATTTTACGCTGCTTTCGCAACGCCGCCCAGCAGATACTCGAGCGTAAAGAGCCGTATAACGAGCGCCAAATTGTTTGTGGTCGCATAATCGATCATCTGCTCGTTATCGTCCGTTGTATGCCATACACTGGGAAAGGGAATTGGAATTAAATGTACAACGGGCACATTGCGCCGCAGGAAGGGTATGTGATCGTCCTCCACCTGGCTGTTCCGCAAGGCCTGCGGCTGAAAATATCTGGAAGGATCGTGCTGCACCACACCGCTGCTCATATAGCGCTCAAAGAGGTGCTGCTGCGAGAGACGTGTTTCCAGATCCACCAAACGCATATACCATTGCTCCGTATTGGAGAAGAAACTGTAGAACGAGGGATCCGGTGCACCCATCAAATCGAGCAGCACCAACATATCGATGCGATCCAATTTACCCTCCTTTTCCCAGAGTTTGGCCAAGTGTCGGGCACCATATATGGAATCGGTTGGGCCCCAGTCCTTAAATGCTTCCTCACCGTCGAAGAACAAAAGCATCAAACTAAGCTTAGTGCTCTGGAATGGCTTAAGCTTCTCCTGCAGCACCTTGGCCAAATTCAAGAGCATGGCACAGGGCACAGCGGAATCCGTGGCGCCCACAAACTCCTTGCCCGGCATATACTTGCTGTCATAATGGCATGCCAGCACCAAGTATCGCTCAGCATTGGGATTCAGTGTAGCTATAATGTTGCTGAAGTGTAATTTGCCCAGAATGGGTGCTGTGTCATGAAAGTTGTCCAGCTCCACATTCCAATCCAAGTCCCGCAGACTCTGCACAATATATTGACGCACAATTCCATGGTTTGGTGTGCCCACAACTCGTGGTATTAATATGTTCTTAACCGCTTCCTTCAAATGTTGGCCATCTGAGAGATTGCTGTACTCTAGTAAATGCGCGTCCGAGAGTTGGCTGGGATTGTAGACTATCTGAAAACGACAAAGAATATACATATATGTATATATATACACTTGTGTCAACATCTGTCGGATTTTTGTTCAATGCTGAGGCATGTTTGCAGCTGATACCTTATTGCGGCCAACAAAAGAATCTGACGATGCTGGTGATGTGGCTATAGTTGTCTGCACAAGCAGCGTTGCGATAAACGCTGTATATATACAGCTAAGCCATAATAACTGTGCAAATCGGTACAGCGGCATCGTGTAATTGTAGCTGATACGGTACGTGGAGAACTTTTGATTCAATATGTCTTACAGGTGGTCGCTGACACTGAGCCAATATGCCATATGTGTACAGGGATATGTTTTTGTAGAATGTGTTCTGCAGTAAACTGAAGTGAAGGCGTTCAACTTCATTTTCACACTAAACATTTTACCATATTTCATTCAAATTCGTTTACTAAACGGCTAAAGAACAGAAACAAACAATAACTACGGCGTTGCCACATTACTGCAGCATTGTTAACAGAGCTAGTGAATTACCATTCGCTCTCTGCTCACACATAACAGAATTCACCACAGCGTTAAGGGAAACTACATTGCGCATCTCTAGCGTGTCACTATTTTTTATTTCACTTGCTTATTATAAGTTATAATAAGACCTGTCAAAGCGACAGGTATAGGCGGCACAACTAATAAATGAGTTAAACACTTTTTTTTTATAAAAGTCTGCATTTTTAGTATTTCATATGTTGCAGTATTTAGTACTCACCACATCGCTACGCTCGAATCTAGCACCCAGGTTGTAAATATATTTCTTTTGTTTGGGCAACAGTTTTTTGATAACTCCCGTCCAGCCGTAGTTGCGCACGATATTCTTGCTCCAACCGTTTAAGCCTCGCATTTCTTTTCCAATGTGTATTTTTAATAAAGATTGTATGGAAGAAGTCACCAACAACTGTTTGATAGATAGACCCAAATGGACTTACATGTTTGCGCGTGTTTTGTTATCGGGAATTATGCAATAAAACTTATACGCACAGCACATGTACATATGTATGTATGTATATAGGTCAACTTTCACTCACACTTACCACAAGGCCACAAAATAGAGATGCCCAATATTTTCATTTAGATAGTTTGTAATTAGTTTACTTAACGCTAATGCTTATAACAAACGAACGTAGCGAAAACATAAAACGTTGTATTTGGAAATGATACATATGGAACAGTCGCAATTGTTGCTCTTTTGGAGTTGATGCCAGTTAATCTTCTTTGGATGATTTTGAGCCACCAAAATAGGCCCGATAGATATAAACGCCCAGTGAAACGTGCAGTGCGGCAACAGCGCCCACTGCAGCAGCAATGTTCACTTTAACATCTGACATGGTGAAGAAGCGTTCCAGCACGAAGCCCTTTAGCACGAAAAACGTCACCACGGGCAGAAATACTATCAGAGAGCAGTAGAAGAGGACCACCTTAAAGGCACTATAGTCCTGAGAGTCCTGGAAAATGATTACATACATGCCAACCAGATATGTAAATAAAACCGGCAAAACGGGGTCATTGTGTTTACATACATGTGAACGCTGTTTGGCTAGTTTCTGTTGGCTGCCATCACTTGCACCACCAGACGCCTTCTTGTTTTTGTTGCTCATTTTTGCTAAATACTAAAAGTAATTAATTCGACAAATCAAAATATTTGTTATATTTGTTGTCTTGTTTTCTTGACGTGCTAATCACATGATACTTTGGCAATCTTATCGGCAGGAGCCTTTTGTGTAATCGAGTATTTTGTATTAGGTGGCAACGTACCGAAAGTTAATAAATAAAGGTTTGTGTTGAATAGCTGGCTAACTCTATCACTAATTAGATATAATAAATAAATATAAATTTCTAAGAATTCAGTTAACAAAACAATTGTATACACAATTGTGAATAACATATCGATATTTTTCTGATACATTACATTGCATAGTAATTATATCGATTTATCGATTCACATAACCAATTGTATTTATTTTTAACAATTGGCGTCAGCGTTTGCTTCGGTTGGTGCTTGCGTGCGCGCGTGTGTTAATTAAGCTTGTATTTGTTTTTTCTGCCATTTCGCTAATGCTGCTATTTTGAAGTAATTAACTCACAGAGAGCGGCTCGTTGCAGTTGTATAGACGCCGCCGGCAGCGGCGCACGTACAGTCGAATATCGAGCGTCGTTCAATACACAACGCGTTTGTTGTTTGCTTGTGGATTCGTGCATTAATGTGTGTGTGTCAGTGTATGTGCGCTTAATACAATATATTCTTGGGAAATTTCCACTGCTCACCGATAGCATCAGCGATGGTATTGACGAATTTCGAGTGCTGGGCACATGGTGATTCTGCGCCTGTCCATTTCGAAAGTGGACCGCCGGCGCGCCATTCACCAGTGGATCCTTTCAACGCACGTGTCGTCTCACACATTGCAACCGCATCGAACGGATACTATGGCTATGCGATTGTAAACAATGCAGTTGCCGCTTCGGACGACAACAACAACAGCTGCAACAACAACAATATACAGGCAATGCAAATGCAAGTAAACGACAACATTGGAGATGACAGTACGCACGCCGCTGCCGCCGCCGCCGCCGCCGCTGCTGCCGCAACAGCACGCTGCAAGAAGCGTTGCTTTGCAATGGGTCACGAAAAGTTGGACATGGAGATGGACAGCTTGACGTCCGTCAAGCGATGCCGTTTTGATGATGCCGATCTGGCCGCACAGTATTGCAACGGTAATTATGCGCATAAATCAAATTATAAATTAAATGCTTACATTTAGTGCATAACATATTTTTGCGGTTGGCCTTGAGCTTTTCACACCGCACAGCAACTAAAAATGTGCGCTCTCTTTGACTGCCGCATGCGATGGAAAACATTTCGTAAATTGTGTTACAAAATTCGATTTTGTAACTTGTTGGCAACGCTTTTGTGCGGGCCTATGTGCTTCTTTTTTTCGCCTGCCATTTTTCTGGGTCATGCTTATCAGAAATTGTTTTCATTGATTGCTATCTGAAGAGATTCTAATTAGACAATTGATTCACAACTGTGATACCCTAGCTCCATTTAGTATAGTTCGCCAATCCATAAAATATAATATTATGCAACTGTCAGTTGAACAGAAATATGCCAACATATGCCTATATTTATGTACATATGTATTTAGGGTCAGTCATACACGTAATCCAAGTATTTAGTACATGTTTTAATCGTTGCAAATACTTTGGAAACCTCTATTATAGGATCTTTAGGTTATCTCTGTCAATTTTTTATTATATTTAAATATAATTAAGATTTTGCTGATAAAGCAATGTTGTCGACCTAGTTTAACAACCTCAAGCGATAAGCCTATCCATATTTCTTAACTAATATATGTGTATGTATAAGTATAAGTCTATGAGTGTGCTCATAGATGCATATATACATTTGTAGCAAAAAATATTTACCTTGCAAATACATATAGTATATATTGTATATAGATATTTGTTCAGTTTGGTTTATAATTTACCTGCTATCGCTGTTTATGACCTCATTGTAAACGTCTAAAATGATCAAATTGACAGTGATCAATTATGAAATACCCTGTAGAGGGAATCAAAAACGAAATTTCAAGAATTGAGTGCAATTAATAATTCGAATTTAGTTTAAATCTTCAAAATATTGATATATTTTGCTTCAATGAAACCCAGTTCATATTTGTTTAACTATGGGGTATTTTATTTAAATAAAAGTTTCAAGTTATCGCTGATTGCTCGACCCTAACGACAAGCTTGGATCTATAAGGTCCGTTTTTTAAGCTCCTTTATCAGCCATTCTAGATTTCATTATTTTTTATTTAATTGTACAACTAGGTTATCGCTTGCGTTTAGCTAAACAACATGCTTTATAGTCGGCGATCTTTACCTGTTATCGCTGACAACGGCGCAATCAGAGCTTAGTTATGGCAGGGGGAACGGGAGGTAGTAGGCCGATAACCAATGGCAGCACTGCTTGTCGCTTTGCAGTCGCTGTCGCCGTTGACGTCGCTGTCGCTGTCAACGCTGCTTACAGTATTTACCGGCTATTTATAAATGAACCGTAATTGGGACATATCGGCGCGAACAGCGACGCCGACTGCAAAGCTAACGTCAGCATTTGGAAAATGCTGAAAACGCAATTCCAAATTAATAAATTAAACTTAATATAGCTATTTGAACTTTTTCCATATATGTATGTATGTGTATATGAATTCTGTTAAGCACACACACTAATGTGTTCCTTTTTACACAGATTTCTTTTCGATGCCCGCCACACAAATGATTGGCACGCAGGCCTGCTTAATGGACTACGATAATGATGTGCAACAACAGCAGCACCAGCAACAGCATGAACAGACACAACAACAGCACCAGCATCAACAACATCTACAGTCAACGCAGCAGCAGCAGCAGCAGCAGCAACTGTTGCATCCACGCATCCATCAACATTATCAAGGTCATTTGCATCGCGCTAACCGTGATGTGAGTCGTTGCATGATGTCGCACATGATCTAGATACATGCATATAGCCCCTATGTATATGTTTATATGTATATATATATATATATATGTATATGTATGTATCTGTGTACAATCTTTGTATATAGCACACAGACTCACAAACACAAACACAACATGCAACAGTTCACCGACACGTCTCTCTGTCTGTCACCGCAAGAGTAAAAACGAAATATTTCCATTTGCCGCCGCAGTTGCTAATATTAAATGTATATCCAAAAATTTGCATATTACTCATACAGAACAACCCATATAAACACACACTCTCACACACACACAAAATCTCTGAAAACTGTCGGCGTGCCAACATCGCGTATACTTAATGAACAAATCAAATAAGCAATAGAAATGAGCCAAAGCAATTGTTAAAAATATCCACATTTAAATGGCAAACGTATCAATTAATCAATCAATCAATAATGTATGTATATATGTATATAATTAACTATGCATATATATGTGCACCTATTGTGTTTTTGTATACATATATCAAGTGAATTGTTTTATATCGCCGCATTGTACAAATAACAAGAAGAAAAAAAGTGAAGAAATAATTGTATCAGTACTCGCAACGAAACGGTTTTGAATCTACTTAATGTACTTAAATTGAAAATGAACATTTAATATTTGAATTATTATGACAAACGTTGCAATCAAATTAACTAACACTTAAGCAATATCCTAATTAAGTCTAATCTAGCTGTAAGTTCAATTGGCACAAGCTTTGCCAGCAAAAGGCCTTTCACAAAGTGTTTGCTCTACGGTTTTTTTTTTATGGTGTGCAGTTTATTGCACATTTGCTTCTGTCCTCCATTTGCTAATAGGCAAATGATATCCTTATTTTATTATTATTTTTCCTTTTGCTTATCTATATGAAACAATTGTTGACGGCTTATGACCAATGTTTTGGTATATCTGTCAATTTTCGATTGTAATTCTTATTATTTCCATTTAATGGCTGTTCAAGCCTGAGGAAGAACTCTCCGCTCATTTTTTTCTATTTGTTTTTTATATTCCTGAAATTCTATCTTTTGCTACTTTCGTCTGATCATCATTATGATTGTGTTATCTCAACATCTCTTATAATTTATGAAATCTTTGTAGTCCTATCCAAAATTCCCTATTCGATTCCGTCAAAATGCATGTGCTCATTACGAAATGAATTTGGAACTATTACGATGACTCATATATCATAAATTAGGAGACGTTATTTTAATCAACCCAATTCCTATAGAATGATCTTTTATGACTTTTATGACTGAAGCTAGAATTCAGAATATTGTACTCTTGATATGTTTATCTTATCTTTTATTTTTATTTTTTATTTTTTTCCTTGTTGAATCTAAAAAATTCTGTTTAATTGCTATTTTCAAGGCCAATTCAAAATTCTTGCGAGGTCTTTTAATTAATAGAGCAAAAATAGAATTTCCTTTTAGATTCTGGAAGTCTATCAAGCCCAATAAAAAACTCTCCGTCTTAGGAATATTTTCTTGGCTTTGCATTCCTATAATATATTGGAAAATTTGTCCAGATCCAATTGAAATGAACTTTTATTTGGAAAAAGCGTTTCTCTTTTTAAAAGAAAACAAATTATAATTGTACTTTGTGTATACTAAAATGCACAATCTATCGCTTATCTACTCACTGATTTACACTCATCGAAATATATTCATGTACTTTTTACCATCAACTGGAAATCTACTAATAAATTCTGTACTTATTGTAAGACAAATTTATTTTTAAAAAAATCTATAAACACTTTGTGAATGGTTTGCTAACTAAAAAAGTTCGGAGTTGGGAAAACCTTAAAAAAAAAAAAAAAAAAAAAAAAAAACGAAATCAAATAAAAATTGCAAAATAAAACTGATAGAAGAAAAACCTCTTTGCTCTCTGCTCGTTTACAGACGGCCAACGACATCATAAACAGCCACAACAACCTGAAATATTATGCAATACCTTAGAGTCCCTAAATGATATACTAGAGGCTAAATGTGAATCCAAGTTGAGAGATGAGGCAGCCGATTTGTATATAGCCACACATGGCGGTTGTCTTCATCACTACAATGATGCGGCCGAAGAGTTTGAGATCTAATACATTAATTGTCGTACGAAGCACTGTATATGTATTTATACATAGAACCTTAACTAACCATAATGCATTGTATAACGTAGTCTAAGTAGATGTTAAGACTTTGAAAATAACATTAAATGGATTCTTGTGCAAGTCCCAAATACAAAAGGTGCTTAAATTAACTTAAATGAAGTGTAATGAAAGATTTAAGCCCCAAAAGAAATATATAATTGAATATGAAACATATAATCGTGGCTTTTTTTTAATGATTATTGAATTGAATATATGAATATGAATATATATTCTATATACATATTTAAGTTATATCCTGGAAAATCTAAATAGGATATGTTTATACTGCATCGAAACGATATATTCTATAGGTAGCGCATATTCAAATTGCTGCGAGCTTTTTAGATTTTTCGATAACGCATTCCACTCGTGTATCGATAAGCGGATGGTGAATAAACGCTGTGGTGAATATAGAGATTTGAAATATTCAAACTATGAAATGAATTCGGCATTGATTGCCCATAGCAGAAGCAAAGCCCAATTTAAGAAAACAATGCTCTAAAATAATTCAATTCTTCTAATTTCAGTTTTATTAAATTGCTTCTGTAAAAGTTCGTGGTGTATATTTACTAAATTTTGTCATTGTGTAGATAATGAATTGAACAAATTGTACATTGAAATGCTTTTAAATGCCATTAGAATCTCATTTGATGGTGTGGAATACTTTGTAGTTGCAGATAGATGCTGCTCTTAAATCTTAAGCGTTTGCCGCTCTCCGTTCTCCACATTGATGTAGTTCGCCTGCACATCCTTGACCATGAAATCGACCAGGTTGTCCAAGTCGTACTTGTGCTGCCAGTGCCAGTCGCGACGCGCATCCGAATCATCGAAGACCTGCGGCCACGAATCGGCAATGGACTGCCGGCTGTCCGGCTTGTAGGTCACATGCAAATGTGGCACGTGTTTGCTAAGCTTATCCACCAGCTCTTCGGGAGTAAAGGACATGGCCGTGACATTGTAGACGCGTCGTTTCAGTTTCTCATTGGGCGCGCGCATGAACTCGAGCAGAGCACTGCGGAGGAGTAATACATATAGAGAGAGCTCTAGTCAACTTATAGATCTCTGCACTTACCGCAGACAATCCTCAATGTACATCATGGGCAGACGTGTGTCTGGCCGCAGGTAGCAAGTGTATTTGCCATGCCGCAGTGCCTCATGAAAGACGGCAACGGCATAATCTGCAAGAGATAGAGAGAGAGAGAGAGAGAAAAGTGGGGTTAGGTTGGCAGTTAAGAGTAAATTCATAGACTCAACTAAAGATCTAATTTTATTATCAAATTATCATTGCATTATCAAGCAACAATTTCCTTTCCACAACTGAACTAATTCCATATGAATATGCACTTTGTCACGCTACGTTCAACAGCAAAGAGCGTATGCTAATAAAACTATTAAATAATTTAATAATTTAATCAATTTAGTGCACTCTCTTTATGTTAATGATCTTAGCCCGGTTACGACTCACCTGTGGTGCCGCCGCCTGGTGGATCGCTGGAAATGACGCCCGGAAAGCGCAAGCATCTGAAATCCAAGCCGAACTTGTGATAATAATATTCGCCAATGAGCTCGGCGTGCACCTTGGAAACGCCGTAAATAGTGCGAGGCCTTTGTATCTGGTAGAGAGCGAGAGCGAGTCACCATTATTGAACAAACTGAAATGGGAGTAGAGCTTGCAGCACTCACTGTAATGTTCGGTGTGGGATTGCGGGGACTATCGGGCCCAAAGGCGCCAATCGTGCTGGGCACAAAGATGCGCAGCTTATACTGTTTCGCCAGCTCGATAACATTGTGCACGCCCTCAATGTTGACCCTGAAGTTGGTTGGGTAAGGTTAGATAATACCTGGGACTAGCTGCGACCACTGGCGGCACCTACCTCACTGCGAGTGGCACGTTCTGTTCGCCCACTGCGCTGAGCAGCGCCGAGAAGTGAATGAGCCAATCGATGCGCTCATTTACAACTATCTTCTGCAGGCCCTTGAAGTCCAGGATGTCGGCAAAGATGTAGGGTCCATTTTCCAGCACCGCCTGGCTGGGCTTTATGATGTCCGAGAGTATGACGTTCTCGCTGCCGTACTGCGAGCGCAGCAGCTTGGCGCACTCAATGCCCAGCTGGCCGAGACCACCTGGAGGCAGGCGGAAAACGGAAGTGTTTAGAATTGAGCCAAGTGCATATATGTATGTGTATTTATTTGAATCCCTTCACTAACCGGTGATTAGAATTTTTGGCGGTCTGCTGGCGGGCACACGCTGGTGCATGAGACGCACCACCGGCTGCATCTGACGCTGGCCACTGGCCACCAGGCTGCTGAGGCACTTGCGCCACATGCTGTACTGCGGTATTACGGAAGAGATTGAGCGACACTGGACAACGGACCCGCAACGCCGCAACGCAGCGAGTTACAATATTCAACTGATTTTGAATTTCAGCAAATCATTTTTACGAACGTCGAGCATCGAATATAATTCACTATATGTTATACTCGCCTATTCGCGCACATATCGGGTGAGCATTCGGATTTCCATTCGCTAGTTGTCGACACTTGGCAAACACTCAATTTTCTCGTTTTTTATTTTCTCATTTTTTTTGATTCATTATGAGACGTTATAGTTGTTGCTGCCATCCTTGTTGTTGTTGTTGTTGTTGTCGTTGTCACCATGGCAAAGATTTGCTCGGGCTTTGCCATTTATAATTCAATAAAAGCGAAAGCAGCACGCTGCCACCGGAGAGGAGGCCCGCCAATTGACAATAACAATAGCAACAACAACAACAACAATCAAAGGAAAAGCAACAGCAACAACAATTAACATAGTTTAGCTGCGCAGGTTTCCTTTTGGGAGGCAGGTCTATTTCGCTATTTCGTGTGTCGGTTATGCAAAAAACAGAAACAATAATAAATATGTACATGGAAGCATATTTATACAGGGTGCTCTACATACATATGACAATGGAGAGTAGATAGATTTGATCGTATTTGTTACGTGTACAATCTAGAAACATATTTAGAATTATATGTAGTATATATACATACATATGTGTGTCTATTTTATGATTACTTCTATTCCTCTACATCTAAAAATGTACCCCCTATTTTTGACTGAAATCACGCCAGTGCTCTTCAGGTCTTTCACCCATATATATATACTATAGCACTACTGTTCGGCTTTTGCTTCTGCTACATATATAATGCACATTTCATTACTAATTTACAATCTTATTCAACTTTTAACATCTTCATATTAGGCAAATATTAAAAATTCTATACAATTGTAAATAAGTAGTAAAAAATGTAGTTATACAAATATTTTACAAAGAAATTATATGAAATTAATAATAAATTAAATGTTAGTAGTAGAAATTTAGATTATACTGAAGAGTATATCACAATTCAGCCTTGACATGTTAAGCTCCTACTAAATTTACTACTAATTTTAAACTTTCTACTACTATTTCTCTCTCAATACTACGTTTATACTCATCAGTACTACTATTATAAATTTTAGTACTATTTTTAGCTGCTCCTATTTTACCACTTATATTTTCACATTTAACTACTATTAGCTTACTACTATTTCACTTTCTACTACTATAGAGCTGAGCGCATATCGCCTAGTAGTATGATATACGCTTCAGCTTTGTCTCTCTGCAGCAGAACTTTCAGCTAAATGCTGTTAAACAGCTCTGTTATTGCACAGTAAACTCAATTAACCTTGACAACGGATATATGTAAATGCGTAAGTCTGTTAAGGGATCGAGAACTCAATTTAATACAATTAAGTGTTGGGGCAAGGGCCTCTAAATGGAATCGGTCCACATGTTTGTGGAAAAACGGGTGCTACACAATCTGATAATGCATTGAACTTGCACTAATTTTATAGCACGTAATGCAAATTGTTATTCGCGGGGGTTATCAGCATACAGAATGAAAATAATATATAGACAATATTCAAACGAGCGTATAATTGTTTTGCGTATGAGCAATTCATTTATAGAACTTTAGAATACGATTTTCTCTCTGCAGCCTTGACAATCCTTAGTTGACGTAGTTGCGTTTTGCGATTCGAAAATATGAAAATAAAAATACGTAAAAATTATGTAGAGACTACAAAGACTTGGGTGTACGCTTTTCTTCTGTGAGAACTACAACTAACGGGCCAGACAGCTGGCAAATACAATTGGATATAAATGTTTTAAAAAGAAATTTTATCTGCCTCTTACTCTTGCTCAATGGGCGCCACATATTGGGGAAGTGTTATATGGTCTTTCTTTGGTCCCTGTGCGCATTCCAGACGTCTTGGGCAGCCAAGCGATGCCGCAACTGGAGCTAGATTTTTATGTAACTCACATAAAGAGACAATAATAATGATGACGTTACAGCAGCAGCAACAACAACAACGAATAGAAAAACTAAAACGTGCATCAAGCGCTTTATGAGGCCTTTAATTTAATTTAGCAAAAGTGAGCCGAGCAGAAAGAGCCCCCTAAGATAGCGTGAGATATCGGGCAAGGAAATGAACGACAAACGGTTAGAAATGAAAGTGAAATGAGAAACAGGGCTGAAACAGAGCTCAGAGCATGAACATGGTTTGGTTCATGACTCGAACCAATTAGTTGGCTTCAAAATAAGGTTTGTCAAATTCATGGAACACAGATTTGGGCGAAAAATAAAAAACTGAATTTTTAATAATATTATAGAAATATTTTTTATATTTTTATGTATGTTTTGTTAACAATCTTTTATTTTGAAAACTATTATACAGATATTCGTAAATACGTGTTAAAAATCTGTTCAATAAATGTTTCATAGCTCTTGCAACACTTTAGCTCATAGCCTATAATTATGTTCATTAAAATTTAATTGTATAGCTTGTAGTAAAAGCTTGTCAGAAAACTCAGTCATATAATAGAAAACGTTTTCTAATTGCTAAAATCTCAGTTAGTACTTACATTCCAACTGACTATATCACAAATTCATTCCACATGTTCAATTTGCAGCTCTCTACTGATTTGGGCAATTTTCCCCAATCAGAATAATCTTCAAGTAATATCCCAACTCAATGCCAGACTTGTGCCAAAAGTCAAGCAATTGCTTCTGGCCTTCGTTGCTGTACAAGCAATTTGTAAAGTTAATTTGTTAATTTCACTTGCAATTTCAATATCATCTTAAGCATAAACAACCTCGCGCCGACAGCAGCAGCATGACCAGCCAGCTTCGACCCCTGTAGCCTGGTCACAGTTCAGGTATCAACCACGTTCCACATACGATCCACAAGCGCTGTGAGTCAAGTTGACGACTGTCTGTCGCGGCTGGTGCGAGTGAGAATCAGCCAAGTGTGGCGCCAAATGTGCTCCGATATTGCACAGGCAGGAAGCATTCGCTTCTTGGCGCTACTCCCCCGCATTCCAGCCAATGCTGAACGCTCAAAACAAAACACACAAAGCATAAAAAAAATAAGAAAAAACGTTTGTAGAAATCTTGAGTAATCCGTTGGCTTCGCATAACGTTTTGAAAACAGTTTTAACGCGCATTCCAAACGAGACGGTTCGCCTAGTTGGGCTCTTAACAAATAAACGTCGAAGCTTTAGTGCATTTTTAATTGAATTGCAAAAAGTTTATAATAAAAGCAAAAGTGCGCTTGAAAGTAAAGTGAAAATTAAGAGAGAAAGAAAATTTGTGCTTCTGTGAAGGCTATGAAAAGCTAACAAATATTTCAAAAGTGTTTAAATCAAATATTTGAAATCTACACAATAATTAATTTAAACATCAAAACTTACACGGATATATTGGATACGCTCTAATTGGAGTAAGCTAGTTGGAAACAATATATTTGTAGTCCGACAAATATCCTTGCCTGTTGTCTCATTTACTACCCGGCGATAGAGGGCGCCAGGCAATGCCCGCCTTGCTTTGTCTTTAGTTCCCCTTACTGCCAATGGATGGCGCCAGTATGAAGGAATTTTCGCTCTCACATTTGCTTGAACCGTTTCTTATCTCGCTTCGCAAATCTGAAGCTCCGTCGCATGAATTCCACACAAAACACAGTTTTAATGTACTACAGGCAAATTCAAAGAACTAACAGTTATTTAATTAGGAGAGACTCAAAAGAAATCAGAGCAAAAATGGTGAAACTGTCGCGTAGCAGCCGGAGCTCCAGTTGGAGCTGCAAACAGACCTTCAAGTCACACTTAGTTGCGGCAGGCAGGCAGCAGCTCCCAGATGTACAGGTGTACAGGTAGTGCGGCAGCTCTTAGAGCTGAACAGCAGCTGGAAGCCAACGAAATTACAGACAATGATGAAAACGACAATAATTTCAAGGTTCGTTTGATGTAAACTCGGCGCGCATGCGTACGAAGCGACGCTATGGAGTGGCAAAGAGGAGGTCTACTCCAACAGCAGTGGCAGCGGCAGCGGCAGCGGCAGCAGCTATTCGGACCGTTTCACGCCCTGCCTCAGCCACAACTTCTATTTTTCTACTATTTTTCTATTTTTTTCTGTTTCTGTTGTTAAATGATTACAAAATTTTGTTGAAAAGCCATGTTACGCTTCTCGGCGCAAAAAGTTTCTTTTTTTTTTCTGTTGTTCGCTGAAGTTGCGCAGCTACATCGAGTCTATGGCTAGACATAGGTATACCAGGTAGCCCTGGATTTGAGATATGCATGTTAAGAGCTTTTTAGGCTATTGCACAAGACGTGGTAAGACTTCCTCTCAAAGCAAAGTGCTTGAAGCAAGATATTTGAAAGAAATTTGGTCTATATGAAATGTCAGCTATATATAATATATTGCTTAAAGACCTGGAAATTTAATATGTGTATATTTAGATTGCAAGAGTTCAAGTAATCGAGCAATGCAGTCATAATCTTATCTAATCCTATCTAAGAAGAGCCCCAATAAACTAGGTTCGCATATTTTTAGTGCTTTATGTCTGCTCTCATATATATGTAGATCCATTACAATACAATCGATCCATTAGCCTAGTTGTTTAGCGCGCCTCGTATCCATTGATGCGGTCAACAATCAGATCGTTGACCAGTTCCTTCATATTCTTGGCCACAATAAAGTCCAAGTGATTGAAACTCGCGAGGGGCACTCGATGATCCTCAGCCAGGTGGGTGAACTCGGCGACCAAAGTGTCCACATCCTCTGGACCGCACAGCGCATCGTTTTGACTCGAATAGGAATGCGTCTTGGCCGTAATTTTGCTCAGATCATAGTCTGGCGGCAGATCCTGGCCGTAGAGGTCACGATTCTTCTTGGTGCCCCAGTCGTACTGGCGGAACTCGTGCGAGGTCGACAGCTGCAGGTAGTGAATGCCCTGATTACTGGAAGAGCCAGCTGGATGCGTCTCAATCAAGAGCTGCATGGAGGTCTGCCAAGAGAAAAGAATGGGAGTTATTGAATATATAAGAGAGTTTGGGATTATGCCAAGGCCTAACCAGGTTAATGTTCTCATAGCCGCCATTGGCGAACATCAGGAATCCGTTCTTGCAGATGGAGTCGTAGGGGCTGCCGCTGCCGCAGCCGTTGTCCGCCAGGCGATTCACTAGATTGTTGTGCGGTATCAGTTCGGTGTCCACCAGCAGCTGGTTCCAAACGCCGCCGGGTGTGCCCACCAGTGGCCCGAGCAATCTGAATACTGCGGAACGGCCGTGCGCAAAGAATGCGCATGGAGCCAGCAAGTGACCCGACTTGATCTTCGCATTGTACTCGGGTCGCTCGGACAGCAGCACCAGGTACACCGTGGTGCCCTGCGAGTGGCCCGCGTAGTGCAGCTGCTCGTGCTGCGTCTCCTCCAGAATGTAATCGATCATGGCAGCGATGTCGATGGTGCCAATCTCATGCCAGTCAAAGTGCCAGAACCTGGGATTGTTCAGCGAGATTTGCTCGTTGGCGCGCGAGTAGATGTTGCCACGAGCATTGCCCAGCCAGACATCGTAGCCCGCGTCGGCCAGCAGGTAGGCCAACGAGTTGTCCGGCCCCGAGCTCAGCCAGCAGTCCGAGTTGCTGAACAGGCCATGCTGCAGCAGCACCGGAGGCCGCCTCTCCTGCTCGTTGCCCAGCTTGTGGGAGTAGGGAATGCGGAAGATCTTCAGCACATAGCCATCCTCGGTGACCACCCTGTGGGTCTCTGCTGGATAGCCATGGGAGCGTATACGCTCATCCGAGGGGATCATGTCACGCAGATTGAATTTGCCATCAGCGAGTGCCGGGCTAAAGGCCAGCAGAAGTGGCAACAGGTAGATGAAAGCGCGCATTGTAGAGTCTCGAAGGAACCTCTTGGCTCTGACTGCGGCCGTCGAGTGGTTCACTTATATAGCCACGGCAAAGGCAGAGGCAGACGGGCAGGGAGTGCGCCAAACTCTCCAATCAAACAATGAATTCAAATCGATTTGATTTACCGCACAGCTGATAATGGCCAAGTTCTAGATTGCCGTAGACTTAAGGTTGGGGTGGAATATTTCACTTAGCTGGGGGGCGAGTCTTGCGATCAATTAACTATTTTTAGCAACACAATTTCGACTGATTTACGATCCACAAATTTGAAAATATCATTATGAAAACAACAATTGTTTTAGCATTTTTCCATTTTGCTTTGCTGATATTTTTTTTGGAAGAAAATTTAGTTAAGCTACAAGTAGCGGCAGGTGTTTAGGTGTTAGATTAAAATGAACATATATTAACTAACTATCACTAATAGCTTAAGGCATGCCAGACAACCCGGCCGTATTAGTTAACAGTAACGGTATCATTGCTAATCTATTCCATTTTGATATAATGTAGATTTCAGACTGTTGATACTATTTGTTAATAATGATTGCTCTATAATACATGTGGGTAGATCGTAATATTAGTATTGATATTCCTCATAAGTTTTGTTTCTTGGGTATATAAATAATAGAATAATCAGTAGAGTTATCAATTGAAAAGCTAAAGCTAAAGCTAAAGAGGAGTTTTCCAATATATAGAGTCATTTCACATAATATTTTAAAATTTGTATATTTAATAATACTAAAATATTATATACATATTTAATATTTACACATATTCTGTGGGAATCAAATAATATTTGAGGAATTTTAAATAATATATAAAATAATAATACAAAAATAATATTTCTAGCTTTATTTTATTTTAACACTGAATTGATAGCAATTAATAATTATAAGTAGCTTAGTACTACTATTATTAAATTTTCTTTGACTAAAGACGGTGCAGCATCCACTTCCAATTGGGTTTTCATTCTCATATCCATTTTGCACTCCTTAAATATACATATATTGATTCCAGTTGCCGCAGACCTTCAAGCTATGTGCCAGCCAGCCATAAATAGAAGCCCATAATCTAAACGCATGCCAGGATGCTTTTGCTGCCGATTCTACTGTTATATGCCGGCTGGGCGGGGCTAGTGCGTGCCGACAGCTGTCCGCCGTCGGAGGCCATCCTGCCCTGTCGCTGCTCGCTGCGCGGCAAGGAGATACAAATATGGTAAGTAGATGCAGCTGAGAGACTCACCTGGCTAAACGTCTCTTTGTGCAGGTGCTCGCACAGCAACTTGCCACAGATAATGGACGGCCTGAAGGCCGTGGAGCGGAACATCAAGACCCAAATCGATGAGCTGGTGCTGGAGAACAATCAGCTGCCCGCGCTGCCTGGACGCTTCTTTGGCAATCTGCAGATCGTGCGGCTGATGCTGCGCTACAATAGCATCGAGCGGGTCTCCAATGGCTGGCTGAACGAGCTGGAGAACAGTCTGGTGGAGATATTCATAGTGGAGCCGCAGCTGCGCAGCATTCCGACCGAGAGCTTGAACGGCATGATCAACATGCTGGCCATAACCATACAGAGCGACGAGCTGAAGCACCTGCCCGACTTCTCGGGCCTCCTCAGCCTGACCTATGTGAGTGTGCAGAGCGCATCGTTGACGGAGCTGCAGCCGCACAGCTTCCGGCATCTGCCCAAGCTGCAGCACATCCACATCACAGGTGGCGCGGGTCTGACGCGCCTGGAGGCTGGCCTGTTCGATGGCCTGATTTCCCTAAAGAGTCTGGATCTCAGTCGGAACGGTATCAACTGGATTCACCTGCGCGCCATGACTCGACTGCCCAACTTGGTCAGCCTGAAGCTATCGTATAATCAGATCAGCGATGTGGGCATGATTGGGCGCATTGTGAAGGACCTGGAGCACTTGAAGAAGCTGCGCCTCGATCACAATATCATAAATGTCATCGAGGATGGCTCCTTTGTGGATTTGCCCAATCTCTCCGAGCTGCATCTCAATGACAATCGCATCACGGAGCTGCAGTACGGCGCCTTCCTGCGCACCCCCCAACTGAAGACGATTCACTTGCACAACAATTTGATACGGCGCATACATCCGGAGTCGTTGCTGCAGGCCTCTGGCAGCGGCGTGGAGGCCGTGCACATCTACAACAATGAGATTGGCCATGTGGAGGCGCTGCGAGCGCTGCTCGACGCCCTGCCCACGCTGCGTTTCCTGGACATGAGCGGCAATCTGCTGAGCGAGCTGCCCTACGGGGCACTGCGGGGCCATGGCACGCTGGAGCAACTGCATCTGAACAACAATCAATTGCGCTCGATCGAGCGCGATGCTCTGATGGCCATGCCCGCTCTCCGGGAGCTGCGCATGCGCAACAACAGCCTCAGCTCGGATCTGCCTCTGCCCTTCTGGAATCTGCCGGGTCTCAAGGGCTTGGATCTCGCCCAGAATCAGTTTGTGCGCGTGGACTCACAGCTGCTGGCTGGCCTGCCCTCGCTGCGTCGCTTGGATCTCAGCGAGAACGGCTTGGTCGATCTGGCTGCCAACAGCTTCCGGCACAATAGTCTCCTGGAAACGCTCAACATCTCGTCCAATGAACTGACCCACATCTATCCGGGCACCTTCATGCACCTGGAACGCCTATTCGAGGTGGACGCCAGCTACAATCAGCTGACTGCTATGATTCCAGGACTGCCCCAGATTGTGGAGCGCATCTCGTTGCGTGGCAATCGCATCTCATCTCTGCCCCCAGCGGGTAGCAAATCCCTGCAATTGCCCAATCTGCGCATGCTGGATCTCAGCCAGAATCACATTGAGCAGCTGCCGCGGCACGGCTTCCAGGCGGCTCCCGAGCTACGCGTGCTGAGTCTGGCGCAGAATCAGCTGCGTCTGCTGGAGGACACCTCTTTCATAGGCATACAGCGGCTGGAGCTGCTGCACCTGCAGGACAACCAGTTGAGCCAGGCGGACGAGCGTGCGCTGTTGCCACTGGCGGAGCTGCGCAATCTCAATCTGCAGTCCAACAAGCTGGAGTCCATCACGGACAACTTCTTCTCGAACAACAGCCGGCTGGAGCAGCTGGATCTGTCCCGCAATCTCATCCGCACCATTTCGCCCACCGCCTTCGACAACCAGCGCTCGCTGGAGTATCTGGATCTATCGGGCAATGCGCTGCTCGACATCTCCGTGGGTCTGGGCAATCTGCACAGTCTGCGCGACGTGGATCTCAGCTACAATCAGATCACGCGCGTGCATGCGGATGTGGTCAATGCCTGGCGCAATGTCGTCGAGATTCGTCTGTCGAACAATCTCATCGTGGAGCTGCAGCAGGGCACCTTCCGCAACCTGCCCAAGCTGCAGTATCTGGATCTGAGCAGCAACGAGATTAGCAGCGTGCAGCCAGGCGCACTCAAGAGTCTGCCGGAGCTGCAGGAGTTTGTGCTGGCCGACAACAAGCTGGTGGAGCTGAAGGATCACGTGTTCGAGGACCTGCCCTCGCTACTGGCCTCCCACTTCCAGTACAACAAATTGAGGTACATCTCGCCAGAGAGCTTCCACCACGCCAATTCGCTGGTCTTCCTCAACTTGTCCAACAATCACTTTCGCAACATGGAGAACATTGGACTGCGCAGCATGCGCAACCTGGAGGTCTTGGACCTCTCCACCAATGGCGTCAAAATGGTCTCCACAATGCCACTCAAGGCGCTCAACTGGCTGGTCGAGCTGAAGATGGACAACAATCAGATATGCAGGATACAGGTGGGTCTAGTGTCCAGTGGAACGCGGCTCCATATTCATTTCTCATTTAAATTTGTGTTTGTCTTTTTCAGGGCTCTCCATTTGAGACCATGCCCAGGTTGCGTGTCTTGTCCATGCGCAACAATCAGCTGAGAACCATCAAGGAGCGTACCTTTAGGAATCTGAGAGGCAACATTGCCATACTCGATGTGGATGGTAAGTCATCGACTACATCTCCAGCTGGGCTCATTCCATGAACTCACCATTCATCTCTCAGGTAATCCCATTGAGTGCAATTGTGAGATGCAGTGGCTCTCCGTCTGGCTGCAGGAGACGAATTTCCCTTATCCCGGTCCAAAGTGCAAGGATGGTCGCCTGCTGCGCATGGCGCGCATGGAGCGCAGTCTCTGCGCTGGCCTGGAGCTCTACAATGGCAACGATAACAATGAGCGCACCGAGGCCAATCATCTGCCGCTGCTGAACGAGCACGGCGACGTGTTCCAGCGTGATCTGCCCGAGGAATTCAATGATGAGTGTGACGCGTATAACGAGCGACCGATGGTGGGGGATAGCGAATACTTTTACGAGCAGTATGTGGACTCCACGGATGTGCCGGAATCGACTAATGCTGTAGTCAGCAGCTCACAGCGACCCAAGCCGACGACAGCAGCTAATCCTAACATAGATCTGAACAATACGCTGCTGCATACCAAGTACTTCAATAGGCGACCACAGCCGGCGGCTGGCGCTGGGTCGCCGTTTACCTTCTTTGGGTACCCGATACCCAGCCTGAGCTTGGGTCGCTTCTTTGGCTTTGGCGAGCGTGGGCGCAAGCAGCGCACGGATCAGGATGATCCGATGCCAGCCACGCATCGTATGGCGAACATCAATTTACCCAGTGCGCGTGGCAAGACGCGCATGTATCAGCCGAACAGCGCCGAGTTCGAGAAGTACCTGCGGGAGCAGCAGCAACAGCAACAGCATCAACCGAATGGGCCCAACGCTAGGAATCGCTATGGCGAAACGGAGTCGACCACCAGCTCGGGAGAGGAAGCCCTGAGCAATGAGAGTGGTGCAGCCACCACAACGGGCGTGTTTCGCACCACATTCCGAGAGCCGGCGAGCATTGAGCGCGGCGGCTTTCGACCCATTGTGCCGGCACACGTTGGCGGCTTTATGCCAGTGCATGATCCCCAGCAGCGGCGCGGTGTAGTGGAGCAGGTGAATGCCACGAGCAAACCACACCTGGAGCGGCATTTTGTGCCCATCGCCGTGCAGCCGGAGCAGGCGCAGCCCAGACCCAAGCCAACGAGCGGCGCCGAGAGCAGCGAAACGGCCACCTACGAAGTCACCGAAGTGACACCCGATATAACGACTCAAATGCCAATCGTAAAGAGCACCAGACCCATGACAACAGCTCGAACAACGTCATCCGCAACTACAACTACGACGACAACTAGTTCTACAACAGAGGCGCCGATGACTAGCGCCTCCAGTGAACAACAAACTGAGGATTCCCAGTACGATGATGAGGATCTGGAGGCGCAGTCAGTAACGCTGCTGCGTCCACCGAAGCTCTATCAGCCAACCACAGCAGAGACCATACTATTGATACCGCCACCCGAAGAGCACGTGGCACAAATCAAAAGCCATTCATGGGTGACGACCACGACAGAAGCCATCACTGACTATAAGGCTACGCCCAGCAGCGAGCAAGTGGCGCAAGATGCGCCTGCTCGCGGAACTGGAACCGCTGGCGTGCGTACACCTGGTGGACGTTCCACAATCACCAAGGTGTATACACCGCACCAGCAGCATCAGCAGCAATTGGTACAGCCCACGGCCGAGGAGTATCAGCGCACAACGCCCAGTGCGGACAATGAGAGCTTTGCCAGCGAGCAGCAAGTGATCTCCAGACAAGCACAGAAGCGTACAGACACACTGCCCGATCTGTCACAGGTAGCCGAGCAGACGGAGCGCAAGGATGGCATGGACTGGTACTATGAGAGCTTCAAGAAGAAACGAGACTTTACAAATCAAGCTACTGCGGTGCATGCGCCTGCCAACAAGGAGGTGTTCTATGGCAATGTTCTGCCAGAATTGAATGGAAGCAGCAGTTGGAGTCAGCCAAGCAACCGATATATAATCCTACTGACCTTCATCTTGCTGGGCAGTCGTTGATGAAGAACGTTGTTGGCAGTGTTAAACAGTTGTTTAAGTTGTTTTATAAGTTTATTTTTACAATTGATATGTATATTAATATATGTTGTATAATAAAATTAAAACATTAGATTCATGAACATTCGCTGAGTCAACTAGGAGTGTACCTGAAAAAGAATTATTAATAACAAATTAGTTTCATATATTATAATTGAGGGAAATTAAATTCTTGTATAGCAATCAGATGGTAGTGCATTGTCCATTTCAACACTATTGCTCTGAGTTGGTATGTAGTTATCATCATTAGAAAATATATGGATTTTTAATAATAGATGGAATACTTACTTCTCAGGGCTACGGATGCCTGCCTCTTTTCCAGCTTGCTCTCCGACATTTGAGGACTAAAAGTAAATTTCAATCAATTAGATTTTTCGATTTTCAAATAAAAGAGCTAGAGATTTTTGTATTTTAATCAGATGGTAGTGCATGGCGTGTCAATATCAACATAATTATTCTGAGTTGGTATGAAGATATCATCATAGAATAAAAAAAAACGATCAGATGTACAATTTAAAGACCACTTACTTTAACTTGTAGGTTATCCACGTATAAGAATCCAAGTAAATTCCACGCGCAACTAAAACGAAACAAGTACATACATACATACACACTTTTATAGTTACATACTAAGTACAATTTATATTAGGTGCAGCTAATTGTTTTCAGTTGCTGGCTGTGGTATAGATATGATTCAACACAATTGCTCAGTTAATTTAAATATCATCCCTGATTTGCTGATTTAATAATATTACTGAGAGTTGCAAACATACCTCGCATATTTATTGAATTACATTGTCATTAGCTACAAGTTTCAAGTACGATGCAAAAACCACGTGGTTCAAGTAGATGTCTCAGTTCAGTCACCAAAGTCCAGTATGTCAGCTCTTTTATCGCGCAGCCAATTAAAAAGGCTACAGTCTTTTAAAGACATTTTCTTAACGCTTTGGCAAATTAATTGCAATTTATTTTAATAAATTTAAGCAATTTATGAAGAGCAGATCGCACGCTGCCGCTGCTTAAAAGATTGAAACAGAACGACGCTGCCGGATGTTTTATTTAGTTGACAGCTCTGCGCAGCGCTACCGTATCATTATTATAAGCATACTCTGACAACTCTATACTAGTTGGTAGCCCTGTGTGAGCTTGCCATATGAATTGGCGCAATTTTGGCAAACAAAACTAAACAAAATAAAAATAGTCTAGCAACGAACAAGGTAAATGGTCAAATCAAGAGCAAATTAAAGTGATGAATACAGGGGTCTTCAAACACAATGGAAACACTTCAGTTGTTGTTCGATGACAGCTAATGTTCTCTATTGACTTTTGCAGCTCCAGCTACTTAGGCTACAATAATGACGACAACGACACCGACATTGCAGACGCGCATGGCATTAGCTGAAATACCCGATCGCCTAGAGGCACTACGTGTTGCGAATACACCAACAAATGCAAATCGCCGTACGCCTGATGAACCAACGCCGGCCACTACAGCCAACACGCCCAATGGCGGAGGCGGCGGTGGAGGACTTGGACTGCGTGTGGACAACGATATGAATGTGGCACAGGCACAGGACTTCAGCTTCTCGCCCCTGCCCTCACCAGATGAACTAATCATACGGCAACGTGGTCGTCGTCGTTTCACAACGACCTTCTCTCCGGACAAAGTCAATGGCGGTGTCAGCGGGAACAGCTCTTCAATACGCAGTCCCTTTCAGCGTACGCCTACGAAGAACCTGCAATTGACTAGTGGCATGATATTGCGCAGTTCTCCACGCAAACGATTGACCATGGGCAGCACACCACCTGAGCCTACGCCAATGGAAACATATTCACCCATCAAGTTGACCCACACAAAGCAACAGCTATGGCCAGGCACGCCTATAGTGAAGAAGCAGAAAATGGATGATCGCCCCGTGGCACAAACGAACAGTGAGGTGCCATTGCCAACGCTTCTATCGGGGCTATCGCATCAACAACTCATTGACTTGATAATGTGCAATATAAAACAGGAAACTGCGATGGCCACACAAAGTGCTGAGGAAAAGATTCGCGGTCAGCTGCTAACACCAGACATTAGGTAAATGATGTTTATATGAACTATTGACATATAACTTTAGCCTGTTTTTTTTTGCAGTTTGTTGGAACAGGAGCTGCATTATGCCAAAAGACTCATATTTAAATCTCTGCCTACGTCGCGGCTATGCAAGAAAACAGATGCTGCTGCCTACTCAAAGGCAGCCATCCATCTGAACGAGTTTAAGCGAGTGCTGCAAACGCAGGCGAAGCGTTTGCACGATTCCACCCACTGGGATGCTCTGGTGGACTATGTCAGCATGGCCTGGCAGTGTGTGGCGAGCACGCCCAACTGGGAGAGCAACTCACATAATGCAGTGCGCAGACAGTGCTTCAAGCTGCTCGCCTGCTCATGTTATGCGGCCATCAAGCACGGTGGCATGCGGCTGGGGCAGACGAGACTGGAGACATTGGAACGCAATTTGCGTGAGTGGTCCAAGGACTACGAGGATGTACTGTCCTGCGTGAATGCACTACAGCGTACGCTGAACAGCCGCACCAGCTTATAAAGCCAAGAGAGGTGGTAGACTTTAAAATAGACCTAAGACCGACTTGCTGAACTCGAGGTTTAGTGGACCGTTTAGACTTAAGTATGCATCTCCGATAAGCGAATCCATTTGCCATTTTTGTAGCGGTATTTCAAGTTGCACATACCTTGAATGCATTGTTTTAAATTTTGTTTATATTCTGTGTTTGTTTTACTTTTCTTCTGTTTACATTCTGTGCACCACACATCATACCCCTTTCGTTCGTACATATATACATAATCGAGCATGAGTCAGTCACAGTTAATTTAGAGATTCAAACTTAAACACATATAATCATTAACAACATAAATACTATGTACATGGTTATGCATACATACATCATATATTTAGACATACACATTTATATTTATTAATGCTTAAATATATTAATATACAATTGCTCACCAAGTAAGTTTGATTCGTGTTTAACATTTTCAACTAAGTACACTTATAGATGGCTGGATAACAACTATGTATATGACTATGACTACGTTTCACTAGATCGTACGCCACGCCCCGGCCCCGCCCACAATCTTAAACCTAAACTAACTTAATGCCTTCTGCTGTGCCAATATAGTAGACTTAGTATAGCCAGCAGGCAGCTAAGCACGGGATGTGCCCTGCTTAATGGAGCACTCGAGATGCGACGCCCTGCAAATTAGAGAAGAAATTGTATTTAGTGTTGGATGAATTGAAATTTATGAAATGCTTATGCATTAATTGTAAAATTGTGTGTGTGTATTTTTCTTTTTTTTTTAATATTAGCTGTTGACAATGAGCTTCTTTGAAAGACTCATGAGACGATTAGATTGGCTATCGAGACATAAACCAAATTACGCTTGAGCTAAAATTACTTTAAATATCAGTCAAAATTGTATAACCTGTCTTTAACTCATATTTCATTATGAGTGTGCACACTTAAAATATAGCAAGAAATTCGTTTATTTGCCTCGAACTGAAAACTTTGCAGAAGATTTTAAAATAAACTTTGTGAAAGAATAATAAACATAGTATGTTAATTATCTTCAAAAATTTGATGATTTAAAGCGATTCAATGATTCGTTGAGTTAATTCAATTAGCATTATAAATTAAATCTAATTATCATTGATTTTATACGATTGCGCATGGTGAAGATCATCTTGCAGGTCTATCCAGTACTATTTACATTATAAAATTAGCATTGCTTTGTTAATCTTCAACTGGGTGTGTATGAGTGGTGAGTGTTGGCTGCTGCTGAGTGTTTGTGTATACACGTTATACATATAAGTATTTTATTGATCATTGATCTGCTGAGCTGCTGCTGTCCAAATACCAACTTGTTTCAACTCTTCCATGAACATTCCAAGGGCACTTACACTCTCTGAGAAAAGCGGATACACAGCAACACTCCTTGACTTCCTCGAAGAAATAGCAAGAGCCTACCGATGGCTTATAGATCTTCTCCTCCACAAAGCATTTATGTGCTTTATAGGGCAGACCCTCTGAAAGAAGGAAAGAAACGTTTGAGTTCAAATATAATTACAATTTTTATATAAAATTCTCTTATTTATTTTCAGTGGAACAAGCTGTTACTCATTCAATGTTTACTCTTGTTATTATATTTATATTATTAATTGAAATTTTATATATTTATTATAGCAAAAAAGATATCAAATTTGGCGTGCGTGACTTCCGCTTGAGGTCTCCCGTTTGCTGCAGTTCGTCCAACTAAACTCATGACATATAAAGCTGGTAAGGATTGCAAAATTTGTTTAGCAAACACCTTAAATACCCCGACTCATTTTGTAGAAATCATGTAAATATTTTAAGATTTGTACATGAGAAAATACGCAACGCGCTTTGATTGGCTAAACAAAAGCAAAATCTATGGATATAAAATAGACATCTGGACGTAGAGCTGATTTTATATGATCAGCTGTCGCTGTCAATCATAAACAAAGTCAATGCAAGCTGCTGCTACCAAAAATCAATTAAATATTCTACACAAATTCTCAAAAATAAAACATTTAAAAGCTAACGAGGAATAACACTTAAATTAATTTCATTTGGTTTTAGTTTTCAATACATATTTCTATGCTTCGCTATAGCCGTTTTAAGTAGAAACGGAAACTAATAATATAGAATATATGTTTATTGGACGCTGCGCCAAGATCAACAAATTATTTGCCAAAACAATAGAAAACTAACCAAATGACTACAAAAATTCTTCAACTTTGGGGGCCATCATATCATGCCGAGCGCTCAAAATTCTGTTTACACGAATTGTTTACAAAAACTAAATGTGTTGATTTTCATAAACTTCCATATTCCAAATTAGAATAATGGAAACGAACTCATTGTTTCGCTAATGCTGATGCCGCTGCTGCTGCTGCGTGTCACAAATATTTATTCAATTATGTAATTATATGAAATTTAATGCAAATCGACATGAGACTCGCTATATGGACAGACATATACTATGATAAATACGCTGATCGCAATTCTAATCTATGGAGACAGCTGACACTAGGCGAGGACATGACAAAAATTTCAAATTCAATGAAAATCGACGGCTAGTTAAAAGAGCGGAAAAAATTGATATTGAAGTATTCGAAATGATTATGATTGATTATGATGTTGTCTGAACCAGAAACTCGTATTTAAATAAAAAAAAATGTTATTATATAGACTATGTTTAACGTTGGACATAACAAGTTGTCTGAGTTAGGGGCAAACAACTGTACAATACCCGTTAATGGTAAAAAAACAACTAAATATATTTTCGTTTATTAGTTTTATGAAAAATTTTCTACTGTTACTACTTTTAACACTATAGAATAGACAACTCTTCTATGATTTACATATATTAATGTAATAGTGGACAATATATACATACATATGTATTTATGTACATAGTATATAGAAAATAGCATTTATACTGTCTGTAAATGAGGTTACGCACAAGTACATTTGCCAAATTCCAAGCATCTAGCTTCAGGGTTATAACCCATATACTCTCTTTTTGACTACATGAACGAGTATAATAAATAGTTTAATGATTCATCAAAGCGTCAACACTTAAAGCCATCAATTCAAAAATCTAATAAAAATTGTATGAATGCAAATTATTTGACAACTTTTTTTGCGTGTTAAAAATGTGCAAAAATTAAAGCCGACCATATAATTGCCCAAAAAGTATTTACAAAAGAAATATAATAATAATAATAATAAATAGTTGATTGTTGTTTTACAAGCAGTTCCTAAAAAGGAGCTTGAATGGCGTTACAAGAAACACCAGTGGCCAATAGCCACCCAGAGAGCGGTTAAAACGAACGAGTTTTGTTCATTGATAGAATCGAGTGCTATGATGAAGCGGCTGCTTGAGTATTTTGAATTCTAGAATTCTAGACACGTCTGAGAATTGTTTGTGACTAAGGCTGTTGCATATTAAACATATACGCGAAAAGATCTAAGCATTTTAGTTCCATAAATAAATATACATATGCATACATATATATATATATATGCTTATATTATATTAAAAGCTAAGACTCTCTATAACAGCAAACAGTTGATTTTGTTGTATGCAACTGCAATTTTGAGATTTTGCTTATCGATAAGCGAGAAACTTACGAGTGATGCTTGATAAGAAAACAACTTTAGGTCCGCTAAAATCGAAAAGGTTAAGGCTCAGCTATTGGAACGAATAACAAGATTGCACAATCTAGCAATAGTTGCTCAGCAGTAAATAGCAAATTTAATCTACAGTTATCTTTTTTTAAAGGAAATTGTTCATAAACCGTTATTCTTGTCATAAATGAATTATAACATCATAGATGTACTCTTTGTCTTGTATTCAACGACAAATGCAACAAACCCAATTAGTCAATAAAAAAACCCCGAAACTACTAAAACTTAAATTTAATGAGCGTATTTACTAGAACACACAGAGAATACAATTTTAATGCGAGTGCATTTGGAAAAACTGCAAAACGGAAAATTGTGCACGCCTTGAACAAAAACCATTCAAGTGTAGAAAATACGAAGTGCCGAACCCCCCAGTAGAAGGCATTAAAACAAACATAAAAATAACTTGGAAAAAAAAGAAAAGAATTAAATATAAACTGGCGCTTGGTCACTAGGAATGTCAGTTGATGTACAGTGGAGCCAGATTAAGCTCGATACATTAAATATTGAGCATTTGAGATATCATTTACTACTCAAGAATTTTGTTGAGATGCACATATAAGCATACATATGTATATCGGGTAACTACTGTAGCGCTATGCAAGGCGATGCAATGAAGCGTAGCTGCGGTTAAGACATGTGGACCAAAACCTTAACCACTCACAACTTCCGCAATAGCCACGTGCTAATGAAAAGAGCGAGAGTGAGAGCAAGAGATTGAGTGAGTGAAAGAGCTAGCTAATAGAACCCGACCCATTTCGGAGCAGAGTTTAGTGGTGCCACTTAGCTTGCATCATCTCTATTGAGCTGCGCTCATTGCGTGCCTCTTGCTCATTAGCCAATGAAATTGTTGCCATTATGTAGTAGGCAAATGAAGCTTTCAGCTTCACTTGGGCTGCACTCAAGTGGGTTAGTGGCACTCGCCACTCGCGTTTTCGTTTTCCATTTAATTCTTGTATTTCTTACGTTTTTCAGCTCTTTTGTTTATGTGTGAGAAATTGCAGAGTTTATAGTCTGTCTGTGTTGTTTGTTATTGTTAAAGCGCCATGTGTGCATGAACGCACCTTGGCGGGCAGCTCATAAATATCATTTAATATCATCATTATTACCTATCCACACATCGTCGACTCACCTTCTCTATGCTGCAGTTCACACCAGCA
Organism: Drosophila navojoa; assembly: GCF_001654015.2. The sequence continues at coordinate 2,087,781 of NW_022045862.1, read as the reverse complement.
ATGATCTTTCTCGAATTGTGGCGTCCAGCAATAATTTTGATATTGCCCACAGTTCATCGATATGCAAGAGTTCTGAATGCCGGCGCGAGCTGCCAAAAAAGAGAGATGGAGCGAGAGAGTTAGTGAGAGACAGCAGCAGCTGCGAGCGAGCACAGGAACACATGCATGTGAGGAACTTCATTCGCAGAGATCTTGAGATATAAGAGATGCATGGCTTACTTGCATTCAGTTTTCGTAGCGCTTGCTCAGCGTCCTGCTCTGTTACTTCATGATCAAATTTTAATTCCTCATAGTTTTCACTAATGCCCGCCCCTTTATCGCTGAGTTCATCCAAGCACGAGCAGCGGCTGAACATTAAGAGCAGGCATAGCCACAGGAATGTTGCTTTCTTTACTATAGGTAATCCATTTGGTGTTGTATGGCAGGAACTACGTTTATCACTCGTATTAGATGAAATCATGCAGTCAACAGAATCCTCTGCACTTTTCCGCATTGTTTTTCAAGTATTTAGTGTGCGTTATTTCAGTTACATGAATTGGTATTTATTTTGATTTTTATTTGAATGCCAAGTGGTTTCGTCGTTGCTAGCTCTCGTTACTTGATATCGATCCGTAAGTCGTGCTAAGTGCCGGAGAGCACTGAGGATGGAAAAAAAGAGACGTCGTTATAGTAAGCATATTGAGAATGCGGTCATATAGGCTATAGAGTATGCCAAGCATGTGAAATGTGCATTATATATTAGGTTACAGCTGCACAGCTGATTGGTTCCGAGACTGCAGCTCAGATTCTTAACGCTTAAATTGGAAGCGAAGGAAAATAAAATATAATGAGGCGTAATATTTATGTGGAACTATTTGTTACTATAACAAAATCACTTGAAATTATTATTATTTTTTGTTTTTTTTTTTTTTTTAAATTTGTAAATATTTATGTTTATTTATTTCTTAAAGAATTTGTTCGCTGCTTACTTCATTTGTTGTAATTTATTGTTATTTTGCTTTTTATGCTTTCTTTCCACATATCACATCAATTATTATTGCACATTTTTTTGTATCTTTCAGCTCTTTGGTTACGAATAAATAATTTGGAATTTTCATTTTAAATACGAAAAATTTCTTTGGTATTTGGCGCCTAATTTATTGTCCAGCGACGATTCACCCATTCATAAATTAAATGTTGCATGAAAATAGATGCTTAAAAAAATCTAAGAAAATCATTTCTCAACGAAATCAACAGCTCGAAAACGCGCGCGAGTCGCAACGTCTTTTCGCATAAATTGAACAGCTTAACGGAACGGAGGAAAGATAGCGACTGCGACGTCCGCTACGGCGACCATGCGAAATCATTCTGATCGATGCGGGCCAACGCTCCAAACGCCGCTGTTAACTTAAATACTGTTAGTTAACATAGACGTAAGGGAAGTGCTCTTGCATACCCTAGCATAATTGATTGAATTAGTAAAGAACGCATAGTATTGCTCGATTGAGGAATTTATGTACATTTTTATTTATATTTATATATATTTATATATATATATTTATATTTATGTATTTATTACTAATAACTAGCAGCACTTATTTTGCATCATTTACATGAAAACTAACTGTTAACAGATTACTTTGCATAATCTAATATTAGTCAATCGTGTGAAGTTTCTCTATGCGTGCTTTGACTCCTCTCTCTGCATGTAAAATACATACATACATATGTACATACAATTTGATGTATTTGCATAATCATTGAAATGCATTTCTTTCCTTCTGAGAGAAGAGTATGTATACCAACTCAAGAAAGAATTTGCTCATGCAAGAAGTGAACAAATGTTCTCTTTCAAATTATATTCAAAAAAGGTGTGCTTCAATCAGTCGGCTTTTATTTTTATTTATTTATTTTTAACTGTTTGACCTCTTGCATTACAGAGCTGCTAGTTTAGCCTATTTCAGGCTAAATCTAGCTAATTTGCGAGTGCTCTGTATGTATATGTGTTTGTATGTGTCTGTTTATGTTTCTATCTCTCCGTCGGTCTCACGACGAACAGCAAGAGATGAAGAGGTACTACAGAAGGTCATTTAAGTTGTCTATACATTTGTATGTATGCAGGAGTAGGATGCAGAGAGTGCTCCCATTGCTCACTCAAAGCTCGGCTGCAACGACGACCTCTACCTGGTGCCGGGCTCAACGTTTGAGAGCGAATTAGTGGTTGAGTGGAAGTCGCCCTATATAAAGGGCAGCAGCTGTAGCATTTCTTCAGTCGCCCAGGCCTGGTGGGGGTCAGTCGTGCAGTGCAGTAAAGTGAAATGAGGTGTGTGTGAACTGATCAGCTATGCATTCAAGACTTGGGGGAACTTCTTTGAGGAAATACTTGGAGGAATTACTTAGAGGTAACAATTGGAAGAAATATTAAGAGTAAATACTTAGAAGAATAATTTAGAGGAAATACTTGAAGGAAATGCCTAGAAGAAATGTTGATCAAATCAAGTAATAAACAATATTTTGTGCCGAATTATTGTTTGATTTTTCATTTTATTATTATGATGAGCAAAAAAAGTCACTCTAAGAATAAAAATAAAAATGTGTTTGCTACATTTTGTTTGCTTTCTTGTATTTTCCACCATCTCTACCTTAATTCGCACAACACTGCTGTCTTATCACTGTAAACATCCTGAAATGCAAAACTTTTTGAATTGCAAGACAAATAAAAGGCTATATTTAATAAAATAAAGATAAGTTTATCTTATATACACACATACATATGTATGTATGGTTAATATATGATTACTTATCATTGCCTTACTATGTAATTAACTGTGTTACAGAATTCTTTGAATTGAAGCGGGTTATAGATAAGACTTACGCCTAAATAAGTCATTCATAAACATTACACGATAATATATTGAGGTAAGTACTTAACTTTACTGTTGTTGACAATATAAAAATATTTGGCTTTATATTATATTTACATAATTATTATACATAACTGACTATATCATCTTTAATTTCATATTTCACATATAATTGCAACTAATTAGCTGTTTCTATCAACAGTAATTTAATCGAACCCCTCAAGAACTCAAGTGGAAAAGTATTGCTTGGTCCATTTAGAGGATGACACTTAATAATCTTTGATAATTTGTTAGAAATGAGGCAGAGCAGATTGGACAACATTCTTGGGCTGCCTGACACACATTGAAATATGCTTTTATAATTTATGTACACCTAACCAGACCCGACGAGGCGCATCCCTTTAAATAGAGATCTGGGCACGAGTCTCATAATTTGTATATGGCCGTGTTTAAAAATATCATAGAAATACACACATCAGCTATGTGTCGAGGATGTTCTAAAGTTCCCCTCCCTACTTTGTTTAGATAAGATGATGATGCTGCTGCTGCAACCTGTTGTAGCACCCCTCCAGATCGTAAATCTCGACAAGCTTCTGCAGTTTTAGTCGATTTTTGTTTTTGTTTGGAAAGCGAAAGTTTATGGATGCCACTGTCTAGTATTACAGCAAGGCTATTAAATGCTATAGTTCTGCTGGCCTACAAACTGTGGGCGGTTATTGTTTTCTTTTTTGTGGCTGCCCAAAAAGCCTTTGGTTTACCTTTGAGAAATTTCAACAAAAATATATGATGACATCAAAATTATAAAATGAAATGACTTAACTCGAATGCAGGCAGCTCAATAAGCAGGATATTGAGGCAAGTTTTTTTGTGTCAAGTTAAAGGGAGAGTTATCAATGTGGCATAAAGCCAGCTCCAATGGGAAGTACAGCCAAAGAGGGATAGGGGGCACATAGAGAATTGGCAAAAATGTTCATATGACACGCAAAATGAGAGAATATAATAATATATATATATATATGTATAATGCATTTATAAAGACTACAAGCCACTCTTTCTATTTCATGAAATATTATATTCTATAATTTTTATTATATCTTTTATATTTTAATAATTATTGCATTTAGCAAACGCGCGATTTTTACACACAAGCAACGCGTTTTTGAAAACGCGCGCGATTTCACAGTTTGTGATTCATCTGTACAGTTTGCGAAGCACTGGCAGCGCCCATAGCTGCTGGCTTAAGTTGTATTTCATTTCGACGCGCCATGGCAACTTTTCCTTCAGAATAAGACAAAACACTAAAATTTATGATCATTTTCACACTGAACAATCAATCAGCAAATCGGCCTAAATATACATATATGTATTTAGGTATATATGTAGAGTATATCATAATGAAAACTATTTTGAATGGGCCCCATCGAGCAGCAACTACATTAAAATGCTCTCAATGCGTGAATTTTTCAAATTGTTGCCTAGCTGCGGGGGATTTATCTTTGGCAATAGACTCGTTTTTTAAGATTTTAATCAGAGCACAAATTTGTCAATATTTTCTTCATTTTTGAACAAACGATTTTCAGTTTTTCAGTTTTTTCCCGTTGTGTTTTTTTTACTTTGTTACAAAACTAGCGACAGTTCAAGTTCGTTTGGTTTTCAATAATAATAGAGCATGAATAAAAAAAAAAAAACGAAAAAAAAACGTGCATAAATTGTTTTTGTTTTTGTAATTGTTATTGTTATTGTTACCCTGCTTTTTAAATGGAATAAACAGATTTTGTTGATTTTTTTCTCGAGATTTGTTTTGTTGTTGTTTAAGCGTAGCGTAGTAAACGAGATTCGGAAGGCGACTGAAAGCGTGACGCACTAGACGACGCGACGATGCGGCGCCGACAGCTTGCGGCTATGGCAACAACTTCGTATATCCTTTGTCCTGAGTCCTGCGGCATATACCTTGCACCCTCTCAAGCCCAAAGGAAAGCAACCCCTGCAAACAGGATTTGCTTACAGCTGGCAATGCCCTAACACGGAGAGAGAGAGAGCGCGAGCTGGTGAGAGTGAGCGAGAGAGAAGGGAGCAAGGACCAGACAAGCTAACGGTAGCGTGTGTAATATAATATTCCTATCATAAGCAACAGGCTACCCACATCAAACCCAAACAAACCTGCGCAACGGCGCAAAACAAAGAGGGAATAAAACCTTCGCCAAGGACAGCAAGTCACAGATATTAAAAGCAAAAGCAGAAAGTTTGTTTAGGTTTGCAGAGTGTGAGATGGAAGAACATATATATATATAATATATATTACATAGTGTTTGGGTAGGACGAGCCATGCCTGTTTGATGACAGACAGCGTGCGTGTGCAGAGAGCAAAGGACTTCACAAGAAATTGCCAAAGGTAAAGTTAATTACGTTTGATTGAGTTATTGACGTGAAGGAAATCTGGATTATGAATCTAGGTTTCAGGCAGCTAGACAGGCTTGTTTATTATAATGCTCCGAATTTTTGCTTAGAGTATATTGATGCAGATATAAAAACTTAACTAAATATAATCCAAGTTACTTACATAAAAATTAAATTTAGGCCTTTTATCCATTTTTCCTTTGAATTTGCAGTTTACTGTGCTTCTTCTTTGTGACTTCTACTCCACTTGGGATAGGTCAATAATTTTTCTGATATAAATGTTCCAGCTGTCTGCTCTGCTCTGCTTGCCCTTCCATCACTTGACAAATGACGAGCAGTCCGACTGTGTCAGGTGTTTGGCAATAGCTAAGGCTGCCGCTGTTCATAAATAACGCACTCTTCTCGATTTGGCTATAGAATCTATAGAAATACCATAGCACATATGGCGTATGAGCAACGCATCAGCTCGAGCAGTTAAGCGTTAACGATTAGCCCCAGACAATGAGGACCCCAGTTGATGATGCTGCTGCTGCTGCTGCTGCTGGCGACTAGCTAATGATGAACTGACAGAGCGTTAGGAGATGGGGCAGTGCTCTGATTCCAGGCAGTGGATGGTGAGCACACAAGTGGCCATTGGCACGAAGCCAATTCGATGCTTGACATTTATTATGATTGGCTGATTAGGGCAGCTACTCGCAGCAACAACCTGGGCCATAGTCGAGGGCAGCCGGCGGAGGTTACAGGGTATCCATAAGTAGCCCCTGTCGCCGGCCCATTGATAGCATATGCCAATAGGGGGCCATTAACAAACTGTTTGAGCGAGCAAAAGCAATTTTGTAATCTCGATGCGAAACGAGCATAAAAGCAATGTGAATTTATGTACATACGTATGTATGTATATATGTAAATAAAATAAAATTAATTGTAAATGTAAATCATCGGCAAATAATCAGCAGCGTATGCAGTTCTGAGTACTTATAGGCATATTCTTGAACACTATATATATATTATAATATACAGATATGCGATATACAAATATATACAAATTTACCATCATTCTCCATTAATGTAAAATATTTTATTTGGCTCTCGTGCCATAGTCCCACTATTTAGAATCTTGAGCGTTTTTATTTGAATTCTTGTCAAGTGAAATATTTTAATTCAAGCATACAAAAATAAACTTTTCATAAATACAAATTTCATAGCTCATTTCGTATTCTAAATAGTCGTATACTAATAATTTTGGGGGCTCGCAACAGAAGCCAGTTCAATACAACTTGGCAACGAGCGCGTGGCAAATGCATACATACAAGCACACACACACACACACACACATAAGCAGATATACATTTATTTCTATTACCCCAGCAAACCTGTAGAGCTTATGAATATTTAAGCGCCAACCGGCAAATTGTTATAAAAAAATCCAAAAAATAAAAAAGAAATACAACGACTTGATATCAGTAACGATTCGGGTGGTTTGCATAATTATCAAAGTTTACATTGGGCAAAGGGAAACAAATTTACTAGAGCAACAACATTATAGACGAAGCTATGCTCAAAACATAAATAATAGAGCTTGCAATGTAATTGCGATAAACAAATAAACAAATAATATGCAGTTGTTGATAACGGGTAGCAGCACCTGTTCCAGTAAACAAATTCTGCAATTTGTAATTAAATATGCGAATATATTAATGGATAGCAACAATAAGAAAAACAGCTAGATTCTTAATGCTCGTAAACAGAATACTAGTTTGACATATATTTAAATGAGCAGGATTTTCAACTGATCAACAAGATCAGCCGAGAGGTGGGCCTATATAAGCCCAGATTTCAGCGTGCCGTGGCCATAGTCTATTTGTGAAGATCTACGGATCGCAGCTGGAGTCGACAGAAGAAACCTTATATAACGCGTGTGAGGAAGAGTTTTGCATAAATTGAGTCTGAGTGATAATGGTAATGATTCCTCTGTGAATATGCCAAGAATAGTTATATAATCTGACAAAGTGAAGGAACTCACTATTAAAGTGTTTTTTTATCAATGACTAAGGAAATAAAAAGCTAAATATTTTGATATATTGATAGTTGCTTAAAAGCTAATTTATGTCTATCTAAATCTGCATATTTAGTGAATCAAACTAAACCTAACTTTCTTTTGCTCTTATCTTTCCTTGTAGACCAGCTATACTGACAAAGGATCCAAAGTAAGTAATTCATATATATATATGTTAATTAATGATCGGAGTTGTTAACCTATGATTCGTATTTAGCCAGAAGCCGGAAAATTCTTAAGCTTTGATCATCTAACGTTTTACGTTGGCAACGCCAAGCAGGCGGCCAGCTATTATACGACCCGATTGGGCTTTGAACCACTTGGCTATCAGGGATTGGAGACGGGCGAGAGACGCTATGCGAAGCATGCTGTGCGCCAGAACAAGATTGTCTTTGTGTTTGTATCGGCGTATGAGACCGATAACGAGGAGCATGGCTTGCACTTGATGCGCCACGGTGACGGTGTCAAGGATGTGGCCTTCGAAGTGGAGGATTTAAATGCAATCTTTAACCTGGCGGTTTCCCGTGGCGCTGAAGTTGTGCGCGACATTTGGGAGGAAAGCGATGACCAGGGCTTTGTGAGATTTGCCACCATTAAGACGGTAAGTTGTCGACTTTAAATTAAATAATTCATAACACAAAATTATAATTCTCTTACTCTCTTTGCAGTACGGCGATACGACTCACACTTTCGTGGAGCGCAATGGTTATAAGGGCGACTTTTTGCCCGGCTATCAGCGTGGCATCAAGGATGTGCTGCTGGAGCATCTGCCGCCGGCAAAGTTGAACTTCATTGACCACGTGGTGGGCAATCAGCCGGACTTGCAAATGGAGAGCGTGGCTGCTTGGTATGAGCGCATTTTGCAGTTCCATCGTTTCTGGTCTGTGGACGATTCTCAGATACACACGGAATACTCGGCGCTGCGGTCCATCGTCATGGCCAACTATGAGGAGACTGTGAAGATGCCCATCAACGAGCCAGCCAATGGCAAAAAGAAGTCCCAGATTCAAGAGTATGTGGACTACTATGGCGGAGCCGGTGTGCAGCACATTGCGCTCAATACAGATGATATTATTGGAGCTGTGACTAACTTGCGGGCACGCGGCACGGAGTTCTTGACCATTCCTCCGTCGTACTATGATATACTGCAGGAGCAGCTATCGCACAGTCGCACTAAAATTAAGGAGGATATGGAAATACTGAAGAAACTGAATATTTTGGTTGATTTCGATGAGAATGGTTACCTGTTGCAGATCTTTACGAAGAACTGCCAGGACAGGCCAACGCTCTTCCTGGAGGTCATTCAGCGTTTCAATCACAATGTAAGATTTATATTCAGTCGTCATTCGATTGTTGTTTCATTATCAATTTTATTCTAGGGATTTGGCGCCGGCAACTTCAAGTCGCTCTTCACTGCGATTGAGATCGAACAGGCCAAACGTGGCAATTTGTAACTTACGATTAAGATGTAATGATATGTTCATATAAATATAAAGCATTTGCCAATGGCTATAAAAATCAATGTATAAGTCTTATTTCTTTTTTCCATCGACAAAGCGACGATCAACATGAACTTTGCTGCGTGGATCTTCGTCGGTGAACGAAACCATGTGCGGGTTCCAAAAGCCGGGTGGTGTGTTGTTCTCGAACTCCCGTTCGTGTCTGCAATTATTTAGATACATTTGTATCTTTTCGTCATTCAAGTTCGTGCCCATAAATGTGATAAACTGTAAGAAATATAAATACATATATACAATGAAAATGGAGTAAAATAAGAGATATTTACCTTTTCGCACTGTGGGCAAGTTATATTGTAGCGTTGCTTCAAACTCGATTCGGGTTCTTGTTTGACTACAATGGGACGTGGAAATATTTCCTCCTCCTCGTCCGCATCTTCCTGGTCATCGTCCATTTCAAAGTCAGCTGGCAACTTGGTTGATTCATTACCAAAAGGAGTTGGCAGTTCTGTGAGCGGCTCATGTTTTACCCTAACAACATCCGCAGTTGGTTTTACTTTGGCTGCCTCTGATTGACGCTTTCGAATTAGCTCAGCTTCGAATTCCTGTAGTTTTGTCAGCGAAACTTTGTCATCCTCCTTGATGGCCTCTTCCATAAAAGCCATAGTATTCAGAGAGGTGTTGTCAGTAATGCTGTCATCAATGAACACAATGTCCTGTGTGCCAGGTGTGAGCAGCACTACGCTTGACGTATCTGAAGTGCCGCTCAAAGATGGTAGAGCAAGTCCTGAAGCTGGCTGAGATGCTGATGGGTCTGGACATAGATCAAAGAATGAATCATCGTCATCCATTTCAAACACGGGGTTTTTATTGCTTATTGGTGTCTTTGCGGAGTCGGCGATAGGTTTGATATCTGAGACGTTGTTGTTGTCGACTCTGCAAACTTATTAGGTTAATTTTTGTTATAATAAAGCTTAATAATAAAATTCAACCTACTAACCTCTGTAAAAGGGAACGTGATTGCTTAGCTTGTTTTAGCGAAGAATATAGATTCGGACTGGAATCAATAATATCTTTATCGCTGGATGTATTATTGGTCTTGGCAGCATCAAATTGTAAGCGGGTTTGCTTTAATCTTGGCGAATCGCTGCGTATTGTGAGCGACATTTTCGTCTTACCCATTGGCAGTCGGTCTTTGGGTACTTTGCCCAGCCAGGGGCTGTTGGCATCGGTTGTTGACGCCGTTGCAGTTGCAGTAGTTGTTGTTGTGATAGTCGGTTGTTCATTTTCGCAATTTCGTGTGCTTGACTTGTGACGCGTCTTCCAGGGCTTATAAGGGCTGATAGGTGGCTCAGTTTCTGTAATGATTTCTTCCTCGTCATCATCAGAGCAAAGAGCTATATTCATATTGAGTGAGCTCTGACTCTCAGGTATCAATGGAGACGTTTGCGCTTTTTGCGTGTTGTTATTCTTAATTTGGGGTTTTTTGGGGGACAATCTACGTCGTTTGGGGCTTGATTTGAGGCGTTGCTCCTGTCCTTGTCGCAACAAGTCAAGAGCGTTATGGAGCTTTTCGTTACGAGTGTTTAGTTGACTAATAGTTGCTTCCTTTTCTGCACACAGACCCTGCATCACTATAAGAAAATGTGTCATATTTAATTTACTCTAGTTCAGCTATTTGCGGCATACTTAAAAAGTGTTCTTTAATGGTATCCATTGCTTTCAAAAAGCATTTTATTGTTGCGTCACTTTTGCCTTGACACGCGGTACACTTCATATTATCAGCAAGAATAAATATTACTGCTTAGAAAATAAATAGAATAATTTCAATCTTTGTTTTTATTTTGAGTGGGAAAATTCAGGGCTCTAGGGATGGAAGCTCAAATACAAATTTAAAAACGTAGGGACTATGATTGTCTGGCAACGCTTGCAACCAGTGTTGACAGTCCAGTGCTAGCAGTGCTAATTAGCGACAGCGGTAAATTTACTCACTCGTGTTGATTTTTGGTTGAAAATATAATTTTCTTTATTAAACTTTAGATGGCACACTTGCGTGAAAGCACAGACAAGGCCTTAAAGCTTTTACGTACCTTGCCACGCGTACAAATTGGCAATCTGCGACCAAATCCAAACTCCAAGCAGAACGTGAGTAAAATCTGTGGCCGGTTGAATAACATTGCAATCAATACATGTTCTCATAACATTTTCTTTGATTTGTAGGACAAACGTGGGCGTGCTCAACATGGTGGCGACAAACATGGTGCCGGCAATAAAGGTTCTGGCCAGCGACAGAATTTTATGCGTTTGGGCTACGAAACCGGCAATCAACCTTTCTACTTGCGCTTTCCCTACGAGCCCTATTACAAGGGACACCACATGCGCCGAGAATATCCGCCAATTTCAATGCTACAGCTACAGGTGCTGATCGACACCAATCGCATCGATATCAGTCAACCGATTGACATCGCCACTCTCTGCAATTCTGGCCTAATGACGCTGAAACCAGCAGAACTTCAGTATGGATTTCAGTTGACTGACGAAGGATTGGACAATTTCAAGGCCAAGATTAACATCGAGGTGCAGCATGCAAGTGAAGCGGTCATAGCAGCTGTAGAGCGCAATGGTGGTGTCATCCGCACTGCCTACTATGATCCACGCAGCCTTCACATACTTTCCAATCCGAAGAAATGGTTCGAAAAGGGAGTGCCTATCCCACTGCGCATGCTGCCGCCACAGGATGCTGTTGAGTACTACACAGATGCCAAGAATCGCGGCTATTTAGCCAATCCTGAGGAGATCAGTAAGGAGCGCTTAGTACTGGCACAAAAATATGGCTATGAGCTGCCTCGCATCGAGGACGATCCCAACTATGAAATGCTCACTGCAGCCAAGGATCCACGACAGCTATTTCATGGACTTGAACCAGGTTGGCTAATAAACCTAGTAGACAAAACAATAGTCAAGTTAAAAACAACATAAGCCTTATTTGTTCGTTACTATACTTTGTTAAATAAAGATTGTATTGTAAAAAGGTGTTTTGGTTACAGAGAATACTAGTACTTAATATACATATTTATATATATATCTATCCACTAATTGTCATTTTATATAAACACCTGTTTAGCGGACAGACTCTCCATAAAAGGCTTAACCAAGAAGTTAGTGGCAAAGCAAAAGATCAGACCAAATGTTATAGAAATAGGCAGAGCGGGCAAAGCCTTGCGCCAAATGGCCAAGAGCAGCAGGGTCAGGCAAAGGCCAATCAATATGGCCACGAAGCAGGCAATTGTCGTAGTCCAGTCGCCATAGGTAGACGCTTTACCAACCAGCACGGAATAAAAGATGAAATCGCCTAGACCAAGCTTTATGCCACCTATAAATCAGATAATAAAGCAATATTTAGCATCGGTATGCATATGTGAATTATTGCTGAGTATACTTACGTTCTTCCTGAGGTTCCGGTTGTTGCTGTTCGGGCGCAGGAACTGTGCGATATTCATTGGCTCGACGTGGATTCCCGCTTTGCGTACTTTGTACCTCAATTTGGCGACGCGCCACGCGATTGTTCAGATTCGCAGACCATTCCTGTGTGAAGCCTGCAGCTTCCTCTGTAAGAATATAGAAAATATATATTTAAATGATTCTTGCAAGAAAAATTAAAGTAGATATACATATAAACGTTCCGACACCATTTAAACATCTAAACCAGAAGAAATTTTAGCATGCACTAGCATTTGCGCTAAATCAGGCAACTGACTATTCAATCAACTCAGGAATCGAAAGGCGATTCCATATTCTCGAATTTAAGCGCAAGCCACAAAACAAAATTTAGAGAACACAAGCGAATTAATAGGCTTTTAAGAGGTTAATAAAATTATAAAAATAAATGCATATGTACCGTGTCCGTGCAAATTTGTTTTAAATGTCACAAGTGGCATACCTTCAGCAGCCGCCTGATTGTCCTGCTGGCGCTGATTGACGCGGGAGGTACTTGTGCGCGCAGTACTTGGACGACAGTTGCTTGAGCATGTCGGTAGCTCCGGCGAGGCCAACGAGTTGTGTGTGGTTCGCGTTGTAGCTGTTGAGTTACTGTTTGATGGCGATGATGTGGCTGTTGACAGTGGTTGGGCTTGAGGTTGTGATTCTGATTCTGATTGTGATTGTGATTGGGGTTGCTCTGGGGCATAGTGTGTACCCATGTAGGTATAAATGACCGTAGCTACAATGATATTGGCAATGAGAGAGCTATTTGATCATGGAGAGAGCAGATCACTTACAGGAATAGATCAAAGCAGGAAAGATCTGCTCGTTGCGCTCCTGTGCAGTCTCTACCAATATACGCAGAGGTCCCCGTGGTGATAATACAGCTATGAGATCTGTAATCAAGAGATAAATTAAAAACTTTTTTAAAAATAAGGAATATAAAAGACTATACCCCATACGGAGATGGCTGCTAGCACAGCCCAGGCCGTCCATTCAGGCAGATATTTAATAAACACCAGGGCCATCAGAGCAGCTACGAATATAAGGTAGCCCTGTTGCAATCGCAATGGACCCTGCCAATGTATGGCTATCATGCCAGCTACGCCGAAGTTCCACATAATCAGCACAGCCGTCGGATAGTCCATGGGAATGTTGTATGCACGGAGCAACTCCTCCAAGTACAAGTAGGAGAAAATAAATAGGAGCATAAACGAGGAGAGTATAAGCCAGCCGTGTATGACGCGATAGCAGCGTTTCTTGTACAGAACAATGAGCAATATGGTCATTACTACTACGACGCTCATAAGAATCAGGGAGTTGCCTAAGGCATTCCAAAACTTGATACTCGGCTCTGGCGAGAGTTCATGAAACGGTGTGTAAAGCCTGTCAATGGATGGCGAAATGTTAGATATATAATATATATTAATAGTATATTGCGGATACTTACAGATAAACATCTGTGCTGTTGTAGAAGCTGATCGAGTTAATGGTGGCCACAACGACCAGCATACACAGTGAAACTGGCACAAATAGCTTGATGACATGTTGAGCACCGTATTTAAGGCCCTGCTCCTCTTCGGCAGGTTGTCCAGATTCACCATCACTGGCGCCGCCGCCGCCGCCTGCGCTAAGTCTTGAAGGCCGAGATGCCGATTCACGGATGACAACACTGGGTACGGCTAGTACAGCCTACAGATTACAAAAAATTTTAGCTATGTAATAAATATATAGATTTTAAAATCACTTACCCCATCAGCTTGATCTGCGTTATTCATTTGTTCCTGATTTCCATTCGAACCGTAATTGCGTTGGTGTGCTTGTTGTCGCCTTGGAGGACGCTCCAAACGCTCTGCTGCGCCGCTCAGACTGCCATGAGCGCCAGCCGACGTCGCCGATGAAGACGACGAAGATGGGGCTACGTGTGCGTCCATGAGCGGTGTGCGTTCGTTAGCCGCCTCCTCAGCTTCTGTAGACGTCCACCGTGATGCCGTAGTTGGAGGACGCTACTTTAAATGTTCGCAATATGGAATGCGTCAGTATGATGATGGATTGAGTGATGACTTAAGTATTCTCTACATACAATTACTGGTATTTAAAATTAAAAGCTTGCCAGCTTGAAAACTTTCTTCAGTTTCCGAACGACTCATAGACTGCTAGAGATGAGCAGCCCAAAAGAAGTAAATTTATCGGTCAGTGGTTTGAAGCATGACGTCACAAAGTTTGATATGTTTTGTACAATGACTATCGATTAGCAGTCATATAACAATCGATGTCTACTATTCTTATTAGCATTCGATATGCAGCTGTTGAGCAAGTAAAGTGTTCTAATAAAAAACTGAGAGGATCGTGTAATTCTTTATTGCACAAAAAATTGCTGAGCATAGAAATTTAAATGTTAATGCTATAACAAAGCAAAGGGTGATTTCAACTCACCAAGCGTACATAGTTCGTATTAAAAAAGAAATGATAAGAAACTGAACGCTGCATTTTCTGCCGGCAAACGTGTAACGAATTGATATTTTACATTGATATCTATATTTGTTTTATTATAATTGTGTACAGTTAGTATACAGTGCAGCATTGTTATATGCACCTGCTTAAATGTCCAGTTGAAGTTGAGAGCATTTCCACAGAAGAAATATGAAATTTAAGTGTTTGCTGCTGTTGTCGTGGCTGTGGGCAGCAGCAGGTGACGATGATGTGCTCCCCGCAAAAGTTCGTATACGCCGCGCTTCTGTTGTCGCCGACAATACAAAGGCAACTGCAGCTCAATTGCACAGCATCATCGATCTACCAGGCTGCAAAGATCTGCAAAACTATTGCACCCATCTGAAGTCAACTGACAATTTGGCCATGCTGGAGTGCGCGTTAAGCTTCAGTTCCAGTCAGTTGGAGGCACTGCCCGATGACTGCCAACATGCGCTCTGGCTGCAGCAGCGCCAACTGCAGCTCAACTCTTGGGTGGAGCACACATTCCTGCCCAGCTATTGTGCCGATGAGCAAACAAAACTATTAACCTGCCTTAACTCGGTCGATCTGTGGTCCTGCCTGGAAGACAAACGCCAACAGCTGCCACAGAGCAGCGGCTGCCAGCAGCAGCTGCGCCGTGCCTATACGTCACTGGGTCAGGACTATGCGAGCATTGGCGACTTCTATGCAGCCTGCGGCGGTCAGGTGGAGCAGCTAAAGTGTGGACGCATGAATGTTGAGCATTTGCCATCGATGCTCTCCCAGCTTGGCACGGCCCAATGCCTAGTTGCCCATGCTAGCCAATCAACCATGGACATCAACTGCAAAGTGGCTATCAATTCCATTGAGCAGCAGCGTGGCATGCTGGAGCTGTTTCGCGTGTGCTCCGGAGATCTAACTGCTCTGTGCCCACAAGTGAGTTGGCTAATAGTCAAATTGTAGTGTAACTAATGCTCAATCTCTTCTGCAGGAACGTGCCGGTTCGGCGAACTCTTACAAGTGCCTCGTTCGGCATAAGAATGATCCAGCACTAAGCAGCCAGTGTGCAGCTCAGATAACATTGCGTGACCAGCAAATGGGTAAAGATTATCGAGTCTCGCATGGTCTGGCCAAGGCGTGCAAGGATGACATTAAACTGCATCATTGTCGACGCGGCGTCTCCGAGGACAAACAGGTGCGTTTGGCGCAAATCTTGCTCTGCCTGGAGTCTGTGTCGAAGAACGGCACGAAGCTGGCGCCCGAGTGCCTCGTTGAACTGGACGATCATCGACGCATGCTCATGACAGACTTTCAGCTGTCGCCCGAGCTGCTCAGCGACTGTGCCGACGACATACCCAAGTTCTGTCCCGACGAACACAAGTCGCAGCTGGTTAACGGCCTCTCCAGTTCTGGTGGGGAAATCATTCACTGCCTTATGTATCATGTGCGTGCAAGGCGGCCACAGCGACGCGTCACAGCTCAATGTCAGCGTGGACTGGAGACATTGATCAAGGCCAGCGACGCGGGCGAGGACTGGCGTGTGGATCCTGTGCTCAGGCGTGCCTGCAAAAAAGTCGTTGATGTGGCCTGCAAGGACGTGGAAGGCGGCGAAGCGCGTGTTATGAGTTGCCTTTTAGAACACATAGGCACGACGGCTATGCGGCCGGAGTGTGAGCAGGCCTTGCTTATCATTGAGTATTTTGTGGCGCGCGACTTCAAACTGGACCCGCAGCTCTACAAGCACTGCCGCGACGATGCTGTCAAGTACTGCCGCGCCAAGCACCAATGGGACGATATACAAGATGTACAAATGGATCCCGAGCGTGGCCCCATGATATTGCCCTGCCTGCATCGTATGGCATACAGCGAGGACGAACATCATACGTTGCGCAAGGACTGCTTTAGGGAGGTCAAACGTGTGATGCGCCAGCGGGCGATCTCTGTGGATCTGATACCAGAGGTAGAAGATTACTGTCTTCTTGACTTGTCTCAGTTCTGTGGCGAGCTCACCGAGAAGGGTTCCGAAATGGAGTGCCTGCAGAATAGGCTGGAGAAGCTGCAGCCTGAGTGTAAGGCGGTGGTGACCAAATACACAGAGGAGGAGGCAGCCAACATTGAGATGAATCCGGTTATAATGGCTACTTGCTCGGAGGCAATGCAAAAGCATTGCTCGGAAATACTTAATGCCGGCAAGGATGGTGGTTAGTTTAGTTACTTCACCAACTGTTCCCCAACTAATGTTCTCTATCTTTTAGGGAACATGATGGACTGTCTGATTTCGCACAAAAACGATGCTGACCTGAACAAGGGCTGTCGCGCTGCCATCGAACACTTTCAGATAATCTCGCTGAAGAGCTATCATTTCACGACCAAATTCAAGGAGGCGTGCCGTCCGCATGTGTTGCGCTTCTGTGGTGCAAGCGCCACTAAAAACGAGGTTGTCGCCTGCCTCAGTGAGGTCATGCGCAACGATACGATACGCGCTCAGCGGCATCAGATACCAAAGGAATGTAGACAGCAGGTCAAGTCGCAGCTGTATCAGCAGCGTGAAAGTATTTCGCTTGATCCCAAGTTGGCTAACGTTTGCAAGAACGAGTTAAAGCAGTTCTGCTCTGATCAGAATGGCCCCGGTCAGGTGAATAAAAATGCAAGTCATCCAAGTCAAGCATTTATTAATCCACTAACACAATCCAACACCTACAATGATAAACTTATTCAATTCTTTGAGTACAAACTACTAAAGAGTATTTTTTTACAGGCCTTGGAGTGTCTGATACAGAAAACACCTCGTCTGGGCAAGAACTGTCATCATGCGATATTCATGATCAAACGCTCGGAGCTGGGGGACAGTGGCACCGACTATACGCTGATCAACACCTGCAAGGAGATGATATATAAATTCTGTCCCAACACGGAATCAATGCAGCTGCTGAACTGCTTAAAGACCTACAAGGATGATCCGACGTTTGATCAACGGTGTCATTTGGTGGTCGTCAATCGAATGATCGAACAAAATACAGACTTTCGTTTCAATCCTACGCTACAGAGTGCCTGTGGCAAGAACATTGATCGGTACTGCTCCAATATTGTGATACAATCTCAACCGAATGAGGAACTGAATGGAAAGGTGAGTAGTCAATTGACATATTTTAATTGATTTGGCATGCGATCAAGGCAAACGAATGGGAAAGCTTAGGGAAAACATTTTCAATTAAGATAAGTTAGTGTAGAAAGTAGATGCGACTGAATTGGGTTAGCTGATATGTGATTGTTTTTTATTTAATGATTATGATTATATATTTATATATGATTATAAATATATAGAGCATGCACTAAAGTCTTGTTATTTGCAAATCGTAAAGAGATATATATATATAATATCAGAGGTGACAGCAAGTCATTCCATCAACTTATCTTTAGAGTCTTTATATATTATAAACTGCACCGTGAATAGCAGCAATATATCAAACTCTATGATGCAAAAGATTAAGTTAAGGGCTAGCTGAGCCGTATATTTATTCTTTTGTTAGTTTACATACAAGTATAGCTAATATGGTTAGTTTAGCTCTATTACATTTCCAAGTCTACAATATAATATATATATAAATACATATATATTCGATGACTTTTTAAAACTCCATATTTTTGCGCTGCAAACGCGAATTGTTTGGATCATCAATTGTCGCTGTGAGCGTTTCCAGCAAATCGTCGCCCGTCTTTAGGTGGAGGCCGAGTCGATTGTAGGGTCCACTGGCACTGGTCAGAGGATTCAGATCTTTGGGCGCACCGTCAATGGCAAACGATGTCCATAGCTCCACCATGTTCTGGGCCATGAGTGTGTCTTCCATTTGCAGTGAATGTGTGGCAAATAGATAGATATTGTCATTGGAGTGATGGACGCCGCCATTGAAGGGATAATGCTCATTGCCAAACTCGTAGCCAAAGCGCGTGTGCTCGCCCTCATACTCGAAGCTGTAGACATAGACAGGAGCGTCCGATCGATGTGTGAACAGCTTGGTGGCCAGGCTGATGACGGGCGACTTCATATAAATTGTCGAAGTGAGCTAGGAAAGAGAGAGAGAAAGAGAGAGAGAAAATCAGCTAAAGTTCAATTAATTACTCCTGCTCTAACTCACATCAAAATATGCCGGCAGAGCAGCCTTGTGGGCGTGGCTTTCCAACAGCTGTCGCGTGAAGAGCAGGCGATATAACAAATTATCTGCCAGACCTGTGGCGTCCTTAGCCATATCGATGAGACCCTGTGAAAACTGCCGCACGCTGAGATCACTGACATTGACGAGCTTGGCTGCCAGAGCATCGTAATATGCTGCAAGGGATTGCATCAAGGAACATTCACAAATATTAGTCTTTGTCCACTCACAGGCAAGCACAAAGGAGCCATCGTGCTGTGTAAAGCCCGTCATGAGCGGCACAGAACGTTGGCGACGCTTGAGCAGTTCCTCCGGGTGTTCTGGCAATATGCCCTGCAGATCGCCCACAAGCGGAGAGAAACTCTCCGCTTTGGTGGCCTGCAGCAGCTCCAGCACCGATGCAGAACGCACACAGCGCAAGAGCTGTTCCTGCTCCTCGCAGCGCTCACAGTGCAACTCCTTGCAGATCCGCTGTGCCTGGGCAGCGGGATCTTTGGTAATAGCCCAGCTAGCGAATATCGAACCGGATTGCACAATCGCACGTTGGAAATGGTGCTTGGCGGTGCGTGGACTCAGCAGCAAGGCGCTGGTGACGCCCGCTCCAGCACTCTGTCCAAATATGGTCACCTGGTTGGGATCGCCGCCAAATCTGTGAATATGCCGCTGCACCCAATCTAGGGCCAGGAGTATATCGCCTATCGGCGCATTGCCAGGCAGCTGCTCAGTGAGTGTGGAGAGCCAGCCCAGGGCGCCGACGCGATAATGTGGCACCACCAGGACAATATCACGTTCCAGCAAATAGTGCGGCGGATGATCTTGCGATGAGCCGTTGTAATAGCCGCCGCCATACACATAGAACATTACCGGCTGTCGCGCTGTAAGCTGTAAAAGGAAGCACAAAAGTGAATTGAGTTATAGAAAGCATCTGCCGTGCAAAAGCTTGTTATAAAATTCTTAACTGCTGATAAAAAACGTTTTAAACCACATTTCAATTTCATGCTTGAGTTCAGATTGACTCATGTTAATTCTGGCTTTTCCAACTATTTATCGCCAATCGGAAAAAAGCGAAAGGCCTTTGTTTTGCAGCTACTTCAACAGCTGTTTAGCATTGTTTATATTGTGCACAATATCTAGGGCTATTGAGCCTTAACTTAATTAGGTCTACGTTTATAATTAGTTTCCCTCTAATCTTTTTTATTCAGGTGCTTGAATTCAAGTTAATTGAAACCCTCAACAATTTATAACTGCTTCAAAAGCCATTTCCAAGTAATCAAATGCTTAAAAATCGCAAATCTAACTTAATTTGGGTAAAACTCTTAGAGTGTCTAAAGCTAACTTTCGATAGCACTTACGTTCTTTGTGTAGACGCACAGATTTAGGCAATCTTCTAGCTGAGCGTCAGACATCTTTGGATCCAAATTGGTTATCACGGGGCAGCGTTGGCCAAAGTCCAAGGTATCGAGCGTCTCAGACCAGGGTGAGCGAGCAACCGGTTGCTGTTTTTTTTTTCGTGGGAAGGTACAAAAATAAATAACGTCATAAAGGTCGTTTATCAGTTGTCGTATCACTAGTCGACAAATTGGACTATTAACCCACACGAAAGCGCAGATTTCCAATGGGTGCTTCTGCGTAGGGAATGCCACGGAATTGCATGAAGCTCTGGCCCGTCCACGCTGTCTGTCCGTAATTGCCGCGCACTGTGCCCTGTTGTCCGGACAGGTCAACGGTCACTGTTGACATCGGTGTCTGTGCATCCGCTACCGCAATCATCGAGACCAGCAGCCAGGCGACGAGGCCAGCGAGCACCAGCCCGCAAAGAGCTAACATCACGTATACGACACGTCTACGCATCGAATTGAACTGAATGGGAAGAACGTGCGAGCCCAACTAGCTCGACAATTGCGATCGTTTATTACGGTTCGTTATCGCTGCAAACAGTTCTATCAACTGAGCTGGCGAAAATATTATATTGTATTCCATGTAAATCGGAAAATTCATGAAAATGAGTTAGCGCAGACTTTAAAAATTGCGGCGAAAGCAAGCCAATTCAAATAGAAATATTCTTGATTATGAATTCTTATTATTATTAATGGTATTTCTCGTAATTGGCTGTAAATAAATTTCTCTTACCTTTCATTTAAATAGGTTATTAAATGCTTAAAGGAGAAATTCAGACAATCAAAGTTGGATGACAAATGCGCCCAGGAAATGATCAAAATACTGCAGGAGCAGGCATTAAACTATAAGCTGAATCCCGTGCTGCAGCACTTCTGCAAGTCTGAGATACAGGAACTCTGCAAAAAGTATATGGATGCAGATGAGCATGGCCAGGTCGAGGAATGCCTGAAGGCAGCCTTTCTGCGCAAGCAGCTTATTAATCGCGAGTGCCAACTGGAGGTGGCTACACTGATAGCCGAGGCCAAGGCGGATATTCATGTGGATCCCATACTGGAAATGGCTTGCACTGTGGATCTATTGCGCTATTGCGGCAATGTGGCTAGTGGCAATGCACGCAGTAAGCTGTCTTAATGCCATTATATATTCCAATATTTAATATCCATTTTTGCTTTTACTTTCTGCATTCACTTAGAGCTGGATTGTCTGCGTAGATTATTGCGCGAGTCGCCAAAATCACTGGAGCCGGACTGTCGCGATAAGCTGCAGAAGCGTATTGAAATGTTTCGCAATGCGGATGACACACTGGCTCTGCCATTGGAGGATATGGGACAGCTGGTGCAGCAGGTGGTCGCATCACCGGCACGGAAGTTCTTCCTTGTGATATTAATGAGCGCCACGGGCTTAGTCTTTCTGACTGGCATCTTCCTTGGTCGCGCCACAAAACGTGCAATGGGCTTAAAGAATAAATAATGTAAACAGACTGTAGTTGATAATTGTGTAAGAATAGTTGATCTGTAGTATCGTGAAATGTTTGTAGGTTAAAATTGTGCGCTTCCCAAATTGATTCGCGCTAGTGTTTTACGATTTTTTGACCTCTTCCCATTGCAAGCAGCTGCTTTTTTGAGGGCAATTTGTGGCTTACTCGTTTATAAGACCAAAAAAGTGTAATTAATTTCACAGAAAACAAGTAAATAAGTGATTTGTATGTTTTATTCTTTGTGTAATGATTTCAATTGTATAATAAATTGTATTTTTATAAATAAGATGTACTAGTGCTAATATAATTTTCAAACTGGCGCACTATAGGTTAAATTATCGCAATTTCCAATTATCGCCGAACGATTATCGATTCTCAAGTGAAGTAAGACATGGAGGGAAATAACGAATCCGGTTGATGGTCACACCATGTGTTGGCGTTGCCACAAAGCTGAAAGTGTTTTATCGAAAGGTTGAAGATTTTCGCTGTTCCTCTAAAGCTCATTCTAAATGGCTTTAGATATTTAATTTAAGTGACATATGTAAGGTCAAAGTGTAAAGTAAACATAATAATCGTTCGTGAGTTCGAAAACAATGTTCTCAAAGCCTTTCCAAAACGTTTAATAGCAGTTAATATAAACAGCGCACGTATGCACAAACATACACGCACGCACACAGTCGTAACGAAAAACAAGTTCTAATAAGAAAGGCAAACTAACACAAAGAAGCAACAGCTTGCAGTCTTCAGTTGGGCTTCATGATGGGCACAAGCAGCGGCATTAAAACCGAAGGTGAGCAAAGCTGAAAAACTTGTAGTGCGTGTAAAAATGTGTGTTATTTCACGATTTTTTTTTCTCTTTGTTGATCTGATTTGCAGAGAGCCGAGCCATGGGCTTGAATCACCCAAGCGGCAGCAACAGCAGCAGCAGCAGCAATGCAGCCGCCGTCGCGGCCGGAAATGCGGCCAGCTCTGCGGCAGCCGCTGCGTCTCTTTCGTCCGTGGAACTGTGCCTGGTGTGCGGGGACCGTGCTTCCGGTCGCCATTATGGCGCCATCAGCTGCGAGGGTTGCAAGGGCTTCTTCAAGCGTTCGATACGCAAGCAACTGGGCTACCAGTGCCGCGGCGCAATGAACTGCGAGGTGACCAAACACCATCGCAACAGGTGTCAATTCTGTCGGCTGCAAAAGTGTTTGGCCAGCGGCATGCGAAGTGATTGTAATTTTCGTTTAAGTCGTCGTCTCAAAAATCCCCATTCAAATCAAAACAGACAACATTGCACGCACAGCACCACAGTCCTCCACCAGTCCCCCCACATTCATTCTCACAAAAGCACACACACGCACATTTATTCATTCACGCAGTCACACAACACTCAGCATGGATGGGGCTTTTGTCTGCCTTTTTTTCGACATAGAAACTAATTTGCAATTAGCAATAATTTGAATTTAAAATTATATGCGTTTGAATTTAAAATTGTTGAATCAGAGTGAGTGATAATATTATTCTAACTTCTGCTTTTGACATTTTACTTAGGCTGTCATTTCAAATGGACTTCTATACTTATTTGAAAAGTAATTAAACTTAATTTATAAATCAACTGAATTTATATAAAAACAATTTAACTAAAAGAAAAGACAGGCTCAGCTATCCATACTAATACTGCATGCATGCTTACCTGCACACACACACATACTTATACACATAGACACACCCAGTGCACATCTCTCCACAACTAGCTGCACATCATATACAGTTATTTTACTGCAGCACTTTATAAACAGCTTTCTCTTTGCTTTGCTTTACTTTTCTATGCCATCATCGCCATCTGCAGCCGTGCAGCACGAACGCAAACCGATTGTGGATAGGAAAGATGGCATCGTCTCTGGTGGGACGGGCAGTGTGTCGGGCTCCTCGAGCAGTGCAGGCGGCCCCGCCAGTGTCTCCTCGGCTGGCAAGTCGAGCTATCAACAGGTACGCGTGAAGCAACAGCAACAACAGCAGCAACATGCGTCGGCAGCAGCTGCCGTCGCTGCCTCGGCTGCATCGCTCTTTCAGCATGCGGCCACGCCCACCGTGGGCAACACACCAACAACGCCCTTTGGGTTAAGTGAGACTCTGTTCCCGATGAATCTAAACTTTGCGGAACTAACACAAACGCTGAGTAAGACCAACTACACCAATACATGCCAATCAGATTCTGATAAGCAGCCATTTCGCTTTCAGTGCTCGCTTCACAGCAACAACAGCAGCAGCAGGCAGCCAGCAGCAATGCAAACAGTCACTGTTACTCACCAGAGTTGGCCAAGCCAGAGTTGGAGGAGGATGACGATGATTCGATGGACAACAGCAGCACCTTGTGCCTTCAGCTGCTGGCAAACAGCGCCAGCAACAATAATTCACAGCATTTAAATTTCAATGCAGCAGCTGCTGCCGCCGCTGCAGCAGATGCATCTACCATACCCACGCCCGCCACAGTGGGTCTCATCCAGAGTTCGCTGGACAAGCGAGCCATAGACAAGGCGCTGCAGTTGCTGCAGCCCATACAGCAGCAGTTGGACAGGAATCAGACCGGACAGAGCACAGCTGCTGCGCTGAGCATCAAACCCGAATGCGATTCGGATGCAGAAGACAGTGGGACAGAAGATGTGGACGCAGATCTGGTAGAGCACATGGACCTGGACTTTGAGTACTGTCAGCGTGGCGATTTTGTGGCCAATGAAGCGATCTTCACACAGGATCTGTTTGCCTCCGAGGCGCAGTGTGGCTTCCATGTGCAACCGCCCCCGCTGGTCCATTCGTATCTGAATATGCATTACGTATGCGAAACCGGTGCCCGGATTATTTTTCTCACTGTCCACACGCTGCGCAAGGTAGCCGCCTTTGAGCTGCTCGATACGCACACTCAGATGAAGCTGCTTCGCGGCGCTTGGCCCTCGCTGCTCGCTGTCGCGTTGGCTCAGTGCCAGCGCCAGTTGGCGGTGCCCACAATTATTGGTCAGCTGGTGCAGACCGTGCGCCAGGTGGCGGACATCGATAAGATTGAGCCACAGAAGGTCGCGAAGCTAGCCCAGATCACGCGCACCCTGCATGACTTTGTACAGGAGCTGCAACCGCAGGAGGTGACGGACCTTGAGTTTGGACTGCTGCGTCTGGTATTGCTCTTCAATCCGCTCATGCTGCAGCAGAATCGACGCGAGCGCTCACTGCGCGCCTATGTGAAACGGGTCCAGCTCTATGCCCTGGCCACGCTGCGCCGGCAGAGCGGCGGCGAGGAGCGGGCGAATGGATTATTTGCCAGCCTGCTGCCATTGAGCGTGCTGGAGTCAGAGCTCACCGAGGAACTGTTCTTTTCCAATCTGGTGGGCCAAATGCAAATCGATTCGATGATACCCTTCATCCTGATGATGTGCAACAGCAATGGACTGTAGTGGAGGGGGCGACAACCCCCGAGCAAGCAAGACTGATTGAAGGGGCCAAAACTGCGCCTAGTGCGGACAATACTTAGCTCATAGCTTATATAAATTATATGAAGTATGATTGAAAACAGCGTGGAAATTCACTTTTCTATTAAAAGAAGTTTAACTTTAAATCGTACTTCTGGAAACGTTATTTCTTATTGGAATTCGAATGAGAGTTCACGAATGACCTGATGAGACGTTAGACTCTTGGTATTTCACATTCGATCTTACAGATGCTGATTAGAATTCAACAGATTGCAGTGTAGACATGTTCAGTGGGTTGCATTTTCTACAGCCATAAATGCGTCACTTTAATAACTTTAAAACTTAAACTAAATCAGCGAAGGCAGTTGGTATTTTTCATTGCGCCGTCTCCTCGGTGCTTTGCGTCTTCTTCGCGGGGCGATGGCTCTTGTGCACCGCATCGTTGTGGCCCTCGCGATTGCGCGCAATTTCAATGGCCAGGAACTGAACACGAAACACGAATATCGAGTTTTCTGGGGAGAATTCCTTGCTGGCATCGGCCCGCATCAGAGTGCCGTACGAGTAGTCTTCCATTTTATTGAATTTCTCAGCAAATTGACGCCATTTCAATTTCTCTGTCGCCGACTTGAGAGTTTCGTCGCTGAGTCGAGCCACTTGTAAGTCGGGAAAGTCTTGGCGAAATGTGGCGTAGATTTGATCATCATAGGGTGTCAAACGCAGCTGTGAAGGCGGCACGCTGGTCAGCAGCTATACGAAAGTTGTTGATTTCAATGGTTTGCTTACTTATGCATCTTTTTATTATTAGTTCCACTCACATTAAAATGCACTTCGGCATGCTCGAGTGCTTTGGCCGCCCACATTTCCTCCACAAGCGAATCATTGCCGAACTCCTCTGCAGGCCTCGAAAGCAGGGAAGCGCCATGCTGTATTGATTGAATATTTTAATTTGCTTTAAATGTACGTTTATTAGGTTCACTATACCATTAATTCCATTTTGTATTGTGTTTATTATAAATCTGCACGTTTCAGCGGTGCCAATCACAAGGTGCGCCAACAAGTGTACTTATCGATAGTTACAATGGCATCGATTGTTCGCTCTTGCGGGCTAAATTTAAAATACCTATCACTTTGAATTCTAAATTAACAATTAAAACGTGTACCATTTATCGATAGAATCTTTTTTGAATACAATGAAAAATGTTATAGCAATCCATGCTTTCCTTTTGTTTGTAGTTACTTATTTCGTTTCGGTAGACAAATTCAGTACACTAGTTTATTGATTTAAAAGCGGACACATGTTTTAAACAATATTCCGAATTTTATAGGGCAAATATGTTTCATAACATAAGTATTACTTTTTTGTGCGCCTTGGCATTCATATCCTGGTCGTTGCTGTGTTATTTACATGCAATTGAGGATCAAACTCACTACGGCCACAAAGTGAAAATCTTCACGGGTAAAGATATTCTAATAATTTCATACGAATAATAATTATTGTTTTTTTTTTTTTTTTTTTTTTTTTTTTAAGTGAAACCCACTTACGTAGCTGAGTCAAAATCTTGTCCCAATGATTCTCCAGAAATTCATTTTCTACAAATTACCTATGACTTGATTGTCAACTATGGCATCATACTCTTGGTCGCTATTGCTATCTCAGCATCTGCGCAGTGGTTGGTAAAAACGGCCAGACATTGTATTCAAAATGTCCCGCTTAGCAACTTCATGTCAATGGAAGACTTAGAGTATGCTGATCAGGAGGAAGTAGAGGATGAGAAACAAATGGAAGTGGAGGAAGCTTTTAGTGCAGAAGTGCCAAATAAACATGATTGGAAGACTGAACAAAAATGGCAAGTGGAATATAAATTGAAGAAGGCGCAGTGGCATATGGAGAGGCAGTTGGAGGCCGAAAAAAAAGGGGCGATGAAACGAAATATGGAGAAGAAACGTTACGTAGAGATCGAGCCAAATATGGAAAGGAGACAGAATTGGAATTTGGAAGAGAAAACGTTGGCTCATCAAGAAAATATAGAGTTAAGAGAGCAGTTAAATGATTTACAGCAGCATTGTCGTGAATTGCTTCAGGAACTGCGTGCTGTCAATGAATCTAGCCGTTCCAATTCCTCCAGCAGTTGTTTCAGCAGCTCCGAAGCCGACGATCCAAGTTCCGTTCTTATGTGGAAGCAGCCAGCTACAATGTCTTCGAGTGGTTTGTCTATAGCGCAAGATACGGAATCTTTGAGTTCGATGGCACAAAAAGTTTATGTGACGCATAGTCATTACCATTTTAATTTTAATGGACCGGTGCAATTGATGAGGCAAAACATAAATCTTAGTACGTTAGGCCCCCAAAAATTACTTGGACGAAGCGAATTTTTACAGGTATGGGGCACATTTCTCTGTGGACCAAAGGAACGTCCCATGCTAACTGGTATAAATAACATTTTAATGTAAAAGGCGCACAAATCTTTATTCGTGAAACTATCTTTTATATAATATAAAAAACACGTTATTATTTAAATCAATTTGGTATTTTTAATACTGCTGCCACACTATTATTTGAGTGGACGTAAATATCGATAGCTTGAATATTAAGCGCACAATCGATAGCTCTGCTCACTCTTTTTGCGGTGCATCAAATTTAACTGCCAGTTTGTTTCCTTCGTTCGACGTCGCGTGACTTGTGTGCGCGGACTATTTTTATCAGCAACAGTTCATCTCAAAAAGTGCTGAGTTTTTTAAAATTGAGATTAAATGTAATAATAAAAATTCAATTCATATTTTCAACCGCTCCAATAAACATTAATTCTGTTATATCAATAACTTTTGACAAATCGAACATCGGTCATATTTCAAATTGAAATGTTTCTTGTTTGTGCGATCGTGAATGGAAAAATGCAAAAGTGATTGAAAAGCAAAACAAAAGAAAAGTTGGCGTAAAGTACGCTTGTCACGTTTTCTAAGAATCTGATTGTTCTTGTTCTTATTATTATTGTTGTTGTTCTGGTTGATGCAGATGCGCCTTTTACGTTATGCATTTGCATTTCCATCAAAGTTGTTATATGATAACTGTTTGTGTTTCTTCTTCTTATTGTTACATTGCGGTGCTAAGCTCAGTTTTATCTCGTTGACTGCAGCAAATGGCATTGTTTGCCTTTTATTTGTGCATTATCACTCCCACATACACACACTCATACACATTCCCAGAATTCACTCGCACACATCCAACCTGCGGCATAATCATTCAAAGCACCAATAATAATGTTCATCTCTCCTTTCGCTGTCTCGTTTACTCTTTCTCTGTTTTTCACCAGTGCTGCCTTACTTAAAATCTTCAGATTTTTGTTTGTCAAAACAATATCAAAATTATTATATATTTTGGGAAATTTTTATTTCGATTTTATATTTTTGGTGCTCTGCTGCTTTGTGGTCGCTCTTGCGCTTGTCTAAAAATAGCCGCCCGCCGCTGATAAAGCATCAGATCACTCTCACTATCGATGAGAGCATCAGGCCCTCTGCTGTTGCTGCTGCTCTTTCTCTCTCTCTTGCTCTGCCACTCTCATAATCTCTCATTGCCTCTCCCGCTTTATCTTACTGTGAATGTGTGTGTGTGAGTAATTCTTGCGGCATTTTAATTCTTGTGTTTTATTTGCCGTGGGGCAGATAAAACAGCTGAGCCGTCCTCCGCCCAGGAATGTGCTGGCGTTGCATTTTCCATTTCTATATTTGTAATCCACACACCGTTTTTGTCGTTTTGCCCCACTGTCAACAGCGTTTTACAATTGAATCATCAACAAGTTGTTGCCGTTGCTGTTCGCTATTTTCTTACCTTCTGCTATTGTTGTTTATGTTTTGTTTTATGCGAATAAATCACATTTGGTTTTGATTTTCTTTAGCCTCTTGCAAATTCTTAGCGGAAATGTCAATAAATAAAAAGTTTTAAAGGCACTCTCACACTTGGATATCATATGAATACATAAATATGTATGTACATATATGTATGTACATATATAATTATGTATGTATATATACATACATATGTACCTATGCATGTTCATATACATATGCATGTTTGTATGCAGCTTAACTGCGCTGCTTACGTCGCGCATAATAAAGATTAACGCATTTCTTATCAAGCGTTGATAGCAGAGCAGACGACATCCACAGCAACAATAATAATAACAACAACAACAACATCAACAACAGTCAAAGAGCAGAGTGAGCATTTGAGCTTCGCTTTTTGCCTCCTTCGCTCAAACACACACACATACACTGAAACACACTGGCATGTCCACTTAGTAGGCACTGATATCTCACGCGTTGTCGTTGACTTCGCTGATTAGCATTAACTAAGCCACACCAACAACAACAACAACGAACGCGTCTAGTTTTGTTGTATTATTTATTTGTTTTCTGGTTTTCAACTGCACACCCACACACACACACATATGTGTACATATACACCTATATAAGTAAATTGCAAGAGAGAGATAGAAGAGATTGGCTGTCGCAGCAGCCGCTGTCGGCGCTTTATTTTCGCGCTGCTGCTGATAAAATAAAGAACAATATTAATTTAAGTTTAAAAATAGAATTTTGCTGCAGATGCCTCTTTTCTGAATGTATGTTTGTACTAATGTCTGTATATATGTCCATTTGCATTTGTATCAGTGAGCTGAGCGGCAGAAAAAAAGTTGCTCACGCATACAAAAACAAGCAACAACTCTGCTTGATCTGCCTGCCTGTCTGTGATTGCGCTGTTCGCTCTTTTGGTCTCTCGTTCTCGCTCTCGTTGCCGCTCTCTCAGCGAGGCGACGTTGGAGCCAATTCAGCGTTCGTTTTGCTTCACGCTTTTCAGTATTATTCTATTCGCCTGCGTTTCAAGTTGATATTCACGGATTGCAGACTACGTGCACGCATACATACACAAACGAGATATATACATACATATATGTACGCATGTATGTATGTTTATTATATATTTTGATTGGATTGGGGCAAAAGAGTGCGCCATCGTTCGGTGTGTTTTCTTGTTTCTGGAGCAACAACAGCAGTAAAGTAAAATCAAAATAAAAATAAACAAAAAACACATTAAAAATATTTATGCAACAATTTTCAAATAATCGGGAGCTTGTGTATGAATGTGTATGTGTGTGTGCATTGTTTTGTAAAATACTCGAGATAATTATTTAAAAAAAAGTAAAACAACAAAATGTGTTAATGAGAATATTTGCACATCAACTAATATCTGATAATTAATATTTAGTATTTTTCTCGCTGTTGCGTGTAATAGCACGCTCTCACATTCTCTCATTTTCTTTCTCTCGTAACGATCTTGATGTGCTTGCGAGAGTTGTGTGTGTGAGTGTGTGTGCATGTAATCTCAAAACATGCGGAAAAACGCTTGGTAAAAAAAAGAAAAACAAATACAAACTGAGTGATTTTTAAAACGCTTGAGACGTAAATGTAAAGATAACAGAACTTTGTGATAAATCGCTATAAAATCCGAATTCCGCTGCAAGCCATTTTGTTCTTTATCTAAGCTGTAAATAAAATAGATTTCCCTACTTGCAAAAGTATCTATGGGACAGTGCGAAAGGGAATACAAAATAATCGCAGGGTAGTTATAGGCTGAGTTTTTTAAGGAAGCAACTGAATCGTTCCATGAAAATCATAATCATCATCTAGCTGAATTTAAATCACGCTTTATATTTGGAGTTGGGTTTTGAGCCGGTTGCCTTACCGTAGTCTTCGACTTCAAGTCAGTTGCTGTTATTGTTGCAATTTGCCGCTAAAAGCATCATTAGCGCTGTTTCGCTCTGTTCGCTCTCCTTTATCTACATATTCGCCTTGTGTGTGTGTGCGTGTGTGCCTGCTTGTCTGCTAAATAAATGCACATAATTAACCAGAATACTTTTCATTCAGAAAGCAAGATTTATAAAATTAAATACCCAATCGAATATATACAAATATATGCGAGAAATAATAACAAATCGAATTGCGGCGCGATAACAAATATGTAAAGAAAAAAAAAAAAAAAAGAAATACAAACAAAAACCACAACAAAGTGAAACAAGTGCTAAAGCAATTCAAACGAAACCCAAAAGGCAATCAGAAGAATTTACAATACTTATGTGCGAATGTAATACGAATGTGAATCACATTAAGAATAAGCAAATCAAAATCAAGCAAACGCTTTATCTACATAACTGTAAGCCAGCAACGTGGGAGGCGTCAAGAGAGTAATAGAAACCAAACGACAGAGAGAGAGAGTAAGAGAGCTAGCGAGAGAAATTGCGAGATCGTGGCAAGCAACACACAAGGCCATCCCATCCAATAATGTGAGTAACCCATCCGCCTTTGTTCCAATACAAGCACACACACACACACATGCACATACACATAAACAATAATCGTTTTGCTCTTATTCACATATTTATTTAAAATTTGAAAAATAAATTGGAGCAAGGATACATCTTTTAGATGTACTTAGAGTATTTGATATTTATTTTGAGGTTAGAGATAATATGAAACGAAAACAAACTTATAGAGTAAGTCACTGGCTACATATACATATGAATATAGTAAACAAGTCAGACAAACAGAAAGTTATACTAAAGTTAAGTTATTCTCTTACAATATTTTTACATTCATGCAAACACTAATTAACTGCACAGAAGACAAAGTTATCTAAGGGCAGCCAGCGCTTGTTGTTTCTCTTGTAATTATGCGAAGAAAAAGTTTGTCTTTGCTGGACAGTTTTGTTGTCAAATTCGTGTTGTCAGCAACTGTGGGGAATTGTGCTGTCAACAGTTGCGGAACCGCTGAGTTAAGGGGTCAAAAGAATTGCATTTCATGAATAGAAACCTTGATAATGCATCTTTGTTTTTATGTGACTGGGATGCGCTCTAATTGCTACGGATGCTGCTGCTGCCGCAACTCCTGCTTCTTCTTCTCCGACTTCGACATTGGCATTGGCATTTGGCATCGGCTCCCATTCTGTTTTTGTGGTTGCGGCTGTTACTCAAACTATTTGCGCAGCGTTTGCAGCAAATATTTAAATTGTATCCAATATTTTTTGCTTCATTTTGTTTTTGTGCATATGAGAATTTTGTATGCATACGAAATGTAAATTGAAATGAAATGAATTGAAATCTCTTATGAATAGCTAATGAAATATAAATTAAACATTGAGAAAAACTAAAAAGCTGTGTTTGCCATCCCTCTCAGACTTATCTCTTTGTCATATGAGACATAAATAAGGTATAGAGTCTTGAGAGATATCTAGTAATAGTTTACTGGCATTTGGTAGAATTTTTATTTTCCTTGCCTTGACAGCAGTTAAAGATATATAAATTTGCTATGAAGATTAAAGAGTTCTGCCCCCATCGTTCATAGAATTTTCTCTGTGAATTCAGCGCTAAAAATATGCAGATGTTTATTTTTGGGCCACAGACAATGGAAATGTTTTGTGTTTGTAAACGCCTTTGCATTTATCTTCCGCTGCCTTTTGTTTGCCCACAAATATTATTAAGTAATACATCTGGCTATAGGGTGAATTGTTTTTCTTTTTTTTTTTTCCAGTCAACTGAAACAGAAAGTTGAACAGGTGTTTTGTTTCGCTGTCTTGTTTTTTACGTTTGCTTAACGTAAGTTTTATGTTCATAGTCAAATTCTTTAAGAAGTTCGGCGAACTTGAATGGAAACTGAAGCTTTCTTTTCTATAATAACATATATAATATATAAGCGGCGATAGAGTATTTCATAGTCGTTAGCAACTGCGACT
Organism: Drosophila navojoa; assembly: GCF_001654015.2. The sequence continues at coordinate 2,054,848 of NW_022045862.1, read as the reverse complement.
TGTTTAACTTCCTATATTTATATAAATATATAGATGAGCTTTCCTGTTTTCATTTGCTGTTTGTATATCCGGAATTTTATTATCAGAAATTTTCTTAAAATTGATTAAGGCAAGATATTTGCGCATTTGCGTACATATTTATATAAATTGTACATATGTAACTATTTATATAACTACGGGGTATATTGCGGCAAGTGTGAAATAAAACTTACGTCCTTTAAAATTCCTGTTTGGCCTGAAAAACCTAAAAAAAAATAAATAATAAATAAAATTGGTGCTTAAAAAAGAAAATCCAGCGGTAACTGGCAAAAACGAGTGGAACATTTTTTATTTTTGTTTTTGTTTTTCAACGAAGCTGTAAATCAAAACGCGTTTTAAGCAAAAATAAAAAGTGGCAAAAATTGATAGCAAGAAGAGGAGCAAAAATCGAGGCGCAAAAATTAATGTGATATTTAATTTTGTTTTTTTGCTTTTCGATTTTGTGCAACGGTTTTTTTTTCTTTTTCAGGGTGTAAACTCTATATATTTTGCTAAAATAAACTTGTTTTCTGTTTCCGCGCACACCGATACAAAAATAAATAAATATGCATGCACATGTGTGTGTATACAAATTTTAGCGTGTGTTTTTTGTATATATATTTTTTTTTTGCGCTCCGAAACCGCAAAGTTCTGCGCGTTTGGCTCGACAATCTTATCATCTAATGTGCTAAAAATAGATTTGGCCGCCCCTGAGTGGTTCCATATGTGTGCGTGTGTGCGAGTGTGTGTGTGCGTGTACATATGAATTTGTGACTGCTATATGAATATGTGTGTCTCTGGAACTTCGAGCCAAACCTTTTTTTCTCTATTCATATCTGTAGCTATCTCCAGCCGTATCTTTGTATCTGTATGTGTATCTGTATCTGTATCTGTGTATCTGTATCTCTGTATCTGAATCTCTGTATCTGTATCTGTATCTGTATCTGTATCTGTATCTGTATCTGTATCTG